>VMDO01006397.1:0-11325 GCA_007922755.1 Pedetes capensis
GTCATTTGTGTCTAATGCATTAAACCTATTTTTGAGGTGGTCTCTGAACTCAGGTGGGATATACTCAAGGTCATACCGTGGCTCTCGTATACTTGTTCTAATTTTCTTCAGCTTCAGTTTGAACTTGCATATGAGAAGTTGATGGTCTGATCCACAGTCAGCACCTGGTCTTGTTTTGACATTTTGTACAGAGCTTTTTGTCTCAAGATGAAAAATAGATAAAAGTATACACAATGGCCAATTCACAAAATACAAAATTTGAGTGCTACTACATATTTTACTTTTACTTTTTTTACTGGAAAATGTAAAATATGTAGTAGCACTTAAATTTTGTATTTTGTGAATTGGCCATTCATGTGTATACTTTTACCTAAAATATTACTTTTTTTTTTTTCAGGTACTTGTGAGTTGGGCCTTGCACATACTTCGCAAGTGCTTTACTACTGGGCTGCACCCCTAGCCCATTTTTTATTTTTCATCTTGAGACAGGGTCTCTCTAAATTACCCAGGCTGCCTGTTGCCTGGAACTTGCAATCCTCCCTGTCTCTGCCTCCCAAGTCTCTGGGATTACAGGCATGCATCACCCCACCACACCTGGCCTCTGTTTTACTTTTCTATTCTCTTGATCCTCACATTGTACTATATAAACACTTCTGTCTCTAATATAAATTTGCATACTTAAGCCTCTGCTACTTGACTGTGGTTCCACAAAAGCAGTGGTCTCCATTTTGTCCATGAACAGTGCCTAATACACAGTAGAGAAAATGCATAGTGTCCGTTGTAGAATTATTTTTAGGATTAAGGGATAATATAAGCAAAACATCTAGTGCATTGTCTGTCATATAGCAGATACTTAATAAATTATTTTGGGCAAGCAAAAGTATTATTCTTCAAAATGGATAGAACTAGAGAATATCATCCTAAGAGAACAAACATAGGCCCCCAAGAAATACCATGTTTTCATTCATATCTGGGAGCTAAAGCTAATTTAAATGAAGAAAGAAAAAAACCTCTCTTTCTCTCTCTGTCTATAAATCAGCCTTATCTAAGAAGGGAAAATATGAGTAGAAAGAAGGGGGAGAGGGGAGGGGGGAAGGAAAGACTGTGAATAGTGAAGGGGGGGAATAATAGAGGAGTAAAAAGAGGGAGAGAACAATCTCAAGTTACATGATGCAACTCTATAAATACGTGGGGAAAAAAACGGGAATATAACCCATAATTGCATACGATTTTTACCATATATTAATCAAATGGTTTCATAAACTATATGTTGATGTAAGTGTAACAAAAACCGATGTAATAGGTGCACAATGGAAACAGCAAAAGCCTCACCACTCTGTACCCCACTAACATCTATTAATAGAAAATAAAAAGTATTGCTCTTGAACTGAAATTACACAATTTCATTTCAGAGTTTAGGGAATCCTAGAGAGTATTTTTCAAACATCACAAAATATAGTTGTACGTTGCAGACTTAGGATGTGAGCCCCGATTCTGAAATCTTTCATTACAAATCACATGGGAGTGGAATACTGAGACAATTCTTGTAATTTTTGAAAGACTTAAAAGAATTTTGAGCTATTAAAAACTTTTGTCAACTGACTCCCCCAATACATCCTCTGTAATATCCTGATTCTACACAAGCTGTCTCTTCTTTTGTTTAAACGTATAGAAAATTTGTGGTAAAGAATAAATCTCAACAAGCTCAAATAGACATCACGTGAGTGACGTTCTATTTTTCCATCAGAGAAGTTAGCTTTTGTTTTTAGACAGAGGAGCCATCTGCTCTAGTTGCCGCTGTTGGAAAAGCAGAACTAAAGGAAGGGAAGGGAGGGGTGGCTGGCCAGGGTCAGTTACTGTGGGGCTTGGGACCTGGGGTTGGGCTGGGAGCATTTTTATTGCTGCTGGGTGGGACTAGTGTGGGGAGGGCGCCTTGCAAAACCAGTTTGCAGTTTAAAAAGTTGGGTTTCCCAGAGGCCAGCGGCGCGGGGAGCAGGCCTGGTCAGCTGCCGGGCGGGCGGGTTTGTCCGGAACAGACCGGAGCTCCGCGCAGGCTCCGCGGAAAGAGAAGGACGCGGGTGGGGTGAGGGGCGTCTGTAGGTCAGCGAAGGGCACAGGCAGCGGGACACTGGCGCGAGTCGCCTCTCGGTCCTGGCGCCAGGGGGTCCAGTGGGAAAGCCAGTCCCCGTCTGAGGAAGGACGAGCACGCGTCCCCAGTCACCCAGCACCCAGCCGGGCACTTCCGGTAAGACGCCGGGTGCCCGGGTTCGGACCCCAGGCAGCGCGCAGGCGCCGGGGGCTGGCGGAGGCCGCGGAGCCGAGGGAGGGGGCGTGCAAGAGCGAGGCCGCCTCTGCGCCTGCGCGATCGATCGCCTCGGCCCGTGTCGGGAGGGGCACACGCCCAGCGCAGACGTCGCGCACTCGGGGGACTCCCGGCTGGGTCGCTCTTCCCTCGTCACTGCGGCGTCGCACCGAGTCCCCCGAGACCTCCGCAGGTGTGGGGAGGTAAGAGGCCCCAGGACCTGCCGTCGTGGCCCCTGACCCCGCTGCCCTCACGGAGGGACTGTGTGGCCGCTGGAGGCGACTGGCCGACTCGGCCTGCGGTCTGGCCCTCCCCTTTCTCTAGGACCCGAGGCCGGGCTCCGGACCGGCTCCCCCGAGCCTCTGAGCGGGCAGGGCGACGCCACACCAGCCTGGAGGACAATCTGGGCGGCCGTGCGCCGGGTCCCACCCACTCGGCCGCGAGGCTGAGCGCAGTGCGTGCACTTAGCGACCCCTGGCCGCTGCAGCGCTTGGGGAGGGGCTGCGACTGCCTGAGGGTCTGTGGTGACCTCTGTGCAGAAAGGACCCAGGTCTCGCAGACCAATCTGCCATTGCTGCCCGCTCCTTCAGTGCTCATTCTCGCACCAAAACGTGTCCCTCATCCCAGATCTCAAGGATGCGTCGGCGTTCTTCCCCATTACCTTTTCTTTGGTACCTTTGAGAAGATGACCTTACTTACTTTTCACTGTTGCCTTGCTTGTACTAATCTGATGGCGAATTATTATATTCCAAACTAAAGTTCTTGTTAGTTGGGGATATAAGAAAACTAGCTCACACATTTGAAAGTAAGTTAATTTTTTCATTAAAAAAATAACTTATTGATATAATTAGACTCCATCGTCTGTTCATCTAAATTTGTTGTCTGTTGAGTTGGCAGACGTTTTAATAGTTTGATTCAGTAGAACTCTATGTAAAATTATAATAAGGAATAAGGAAAGATAATCATAATTCCATCATGCAAAGGTACTGAACCACTGTTAATATTTTGACTTTTTTGTTTGAGTCTTTTTGTCCCTGTACATTTTCTTAATGAAGATAATGAGATTTTTGCACATCTTTGGATTGCTTTCTTTTTGTTTTTAAAAAATCTTCATAGGCATAATTTTGATTTTTTGATTATACTTGAGCAAAAATTTTTTGAAGTTAGTTGCATTACAGATAAAACTAAATTCTCATTTAGTTGTTATCTTCATTCATAATGCTACATAATATGATAACACTACAGTTCATTTAACATTATGATTAGGGATAATCACAATTAAAAATTATTGAGGACCAAAATACTTTTCATTTTCTGTTGTTGTTAGGTGCTGTGGAGTTGGTGTCCCACTCATAGCAACCCTAGTACAACAGACGAAACAGTATTGTCAGTGCTTCTCTGCTACTCATAGGGTAGGGTGTTCAGTGGCTGGCTGATTTTGGGGAGTGAGTTGCCAGGTCCTTCTCCCAAGCCTACAGCATCTGGTGTTCCCAGGCGCATCTGGTGTTCCCAGGCGGTCTCCCATCCAAGTACTAACCAGGCCCCACCCTGCTTAGCTTCTGAGATCTGACGGGACTGGACACCACGGTGGTACGACTGCAGGCTTTTCATATCCTAGTGTAGTATATTTACTGTTTTGGAAATTAAAATTCAGAAAATTATTTTTCATTTGTTCATTAAAAATAACAATAAGCCTAATACGTATTAAATGTTGTTATTTAAAAATAACTAAACCAAAACAATCAGCCATTGAAAACTCTATGAGGGTCGCTGTGAGTCTGACAGGACTCTGTGGCATCTAACAAAAACAAATTTTCTAAAACAACATTTAGCAAGAAGGTTGGTTTTGTTTTACATTTAGGCAAATCATTTTAATGTCTGACGTGAAGAAGATAGCTGAATTCAGTTCAGTCTGGTGTGCTGTCTTTGTCTTGTTGAGACATTTATAAAGGAAACCTATACTTTTTTGAAGATAGGTGGTTGAAAAAGAGACCACCTGAAAGACTCTAAGAGGTTCTTGGGAACTTTAGGGGGCCTCAGTCCATAGTTTGAGAAAACTGATTTAACCATTCTTGTATTAATAGGCTGCTTGGTTTTCAGTTTTACACTGTTACAAACTTTGCAACATTGGAAGTTTTCTGAGATAAATTCTTGTGTACAGGAGCTAGTATTTCTTTGGAAGTAGAATTGCCAGGTCATAAGAGTATGTCTCTTTAAAATTTTGGTAGACATAAACGCTACTTTTGATGCCTATGTAATTTTCTTCTATGTCATAGTGGTAATGTTTAGATTATTTCAACTAAAGATCATTGAAATATCTGCATATTTTCACTGGTTTTGGCTTATTATATTTTTAAAGAGAGAATTATAAAATCAAATATTAGAAGTATTTTTGAGGCTATTGATACATATTGTCACATTATTTTCCTGAGAGGTTTTCCCTGTTTACTTTCTGTCAGCAGTATCAGATGCTTTTTTAAAAAAATCTCACACTTACCAACATTGAGTACTTTTAGTATTAAAAAAAGAATCTATGTTTCAATTTAGTACACAACAAATTGTGGGGTTTTTTTTTGATTCTCATTACTTTGAGGGTTCATTGAGCATTTTTTCATGATCTTAGTGTTGTTGGTATTATTCGCCCATTTATATAGTCCATTGTCCAAGTGTTTTTCCAACAGATTTTTATTACCTCTTAGATCATATGGATATGTCCTACAATAATAATTAAGAAAAAGAATAAAATTATCCATTTTAACCTGTTTACCAAAGTACATCCTTATTTTTTAAAGCAAAATAATATTAACATATAACATGGTTTTGAAAGGCTTATATCATTCCTTCTCTTGATTTATAGCACTAACAGTTTGAAGTTTGTTCCTCTCTATTTTTCCTTATGCTTTTGTTAATATTAAACAACTTATTTGTAAAAATGCATTTATATTATGCATAAAGTTTTTCAATTTAATTTCCTTTCACTTAACATTATATATTGGATATTTTCCTATAGAAGTACATGTAACTGAAGGCAAAGTTTTACCCAGAGTGGTTTAGGGACTATGAATGTGATCTTTAATTATCTAATGTCAAGTTCCTGTCCTCTACTATATCTTTTTTTTTTGGTGGTACTGAGGGTTGAACACAAGGCCTCACACTTGCATGCTTTGCAAGTGCTGTACCACTGAGCTGCACCCTCAGCCAATTTTTTTACTTTTTTGAGACAGGGTCTGGCTAAATTACGATTAGGTCTGGTCTCCAATTTGAAATCCTCCTTCCTCTGCCTCCAAAGTTGGTGGAATCATAGGCGTGCGCCACCATGCTCGGCTCTCTTCTATATATTTCTAGGTGATCTCCTCCATTAACAGAGTGTTGGCAAATTTTAAATCTTTATCTGACACAGAACTTGTGTTCTGTACTCTAGATGCTTATATTCAGCAGCTGCTTGGACATCTTCCCCAGGATATTCTCCAAGTGCTTCAGAGAGTAGTCTAAAAACGAATTCATGTTTTCCTTTAACCCTTCTCCTCTTATATTGGCTGTCGTGGTCAGTGGTGTCTCTGACTATCCAGTCACTCATAATGGAACCTGATGTTTATCCTAGCCTTCTCCTCTGCTTCACTCTCCAAAAGTTCTCATTCTTTAGCCATTTT
Organism: Pedetes capensis; assembly: GCA_007922755.1. Lineage (NCBI taxonomy): Eukaryota > Metazoa > Chordata > Mammalia > Rodentia > Pedetidae > Pedetes > Pedetes capensis. The sequence goes on from VMDO01006397.1 coordinate 5,953, forward strand.
TCTGTATGTTTTCCTTTCTCCACTGCACTTTCTTAGCTCAGGGCCTCATTGTCTCTAACCTAAACCATTTTAGGAATCTCTTTATTATTATTTTGTTAAATCAATCCTTGATGTTGTTACCTTTTTTTTTTTTTTTTTTTTTTTTTTTTTTTTTTTTTTTTTTTTTTTTTTTTTTTTTTTTTTTTTTTTTTTGTGGTACTGGGGGTTGAACCCAGGATCTCACGCTTGAATGCTCTGCAAGTGCTGAACCACTGAACTGCACCCTCAGCCCATTTTTTTTACTTTCTGAGACAGGGGCTTGCTAAATTATGCAGACTGCCTCTGGTCTCGAACTTGCGATCCTCCTGCCTCTGCCTCCCGTGCCGCTGGGGCTACCATTTTTTAAAATCTCACCACAAATCCCACTCTCTAGGACAGTCTCTATCAGTCAGCTCAGGGCTACCCAGTTTGAATCACAGGACACAGAAAATGATTTGACCAACTGTTTCTCAATACTCCCAAGGATGGTAGTGACTAGTAACATTTTAAATGCCTGGCAGGGAAGTTAATTTGTTACAGAAGGTGGATACAATAGGGCAGTAAGGATTAGTTCTCTCTCCCAAGCCTTACTGAGAAAGGCTGCCAGTGACTTTTAACTCTTTCACCTCCATATTTTTAAATAATATATTTAGTTATATAGTTATCTCTCCTTGCCATCCCTACCCTACACGAGCTTTAGGTATCATTTCATGCTATAGAAGATAGGAGTTTAGGTTTCTTGGCACCAATTCCTACTTTTAAACACTGCCCTGTACTTATCCCTTCTCTCCCCTGTATATTCTCCAACTTGTTACATGTTAACTTTTAGTTATTTTGCATTTATATAATTTTAATTATGTAGATATTATATACATATTTTCTAGAGTTAATAATTAATTCTTTTGTATATCTTTTATGTATCTTTATAAATGTGTGTTTTGTATCTTCATTATTTTTTTTTCCTGCTGTAATTTGGGGATTGAACCCAGGGCCTTGAAAACTTTGCAATTGCTATACCACTGAGTTGCATCCACAGTGCATTTTTTATTTTGAGGTAGGCTCTTGCTAAGTATGCAGGCTGCCTCTGGCCTCAAACTTGCAGTCCTCCTGCCTCTGCATCCTGAGTTGTTGGAAATTACAGCTGTCCACCACTGTGCCCTGTGTCTTTTCTGTTCTTTATTTGATATTTTAACTCCTCAGACAAAATATTTTAGTCTCCTCTTAGTAGATTCAGCTATATTAGATAATCTCTTTCCCTTGATGCTCTGTCACCCTACTTCCATCTTGATGGGTTCTATCTAGGCCTGGACTATCCCTTTATGAGCTTCTGTGAATTTCATTTGTCCCTGTCCTCTGTTGGATAACCTGTTTCCTTGATTTCAGCTCTCCCTCTCCCTTGGGGTCTTGAGAACCTCATGTTGATACAGCCCATCTTTCAGTAGCTTCCTGAGAATGGGAAAGGGAAGCAAGTATCTAAACATTTTTTTTTATTCAACCCTCGCACTTCATTGATAGATTAGCTGAGTACCGAATTAGGTTGTAAATCATTTACTTTTAGAATTTTAGAGGCACGGCTTCATCGTTTTCTGGCTTTTGTTACTGAGAAGTCTGATGCCAGTTATAATAACCAATCCTTTGTTGTTGTTAGGTACCAGCAAGTTGTGTCCAACTCATAGCAACCCTTATAAGGTTTTCAGTGGCTGACTGTTTCAGGATTGCTTTGGGAGTGGATTGCCACATCCTTCTCCCATTTTTGCAATGTTAGGAATCGAACCCTTGTCCTCATAGAGTGTGGAGCAGCCCTCTACCAACTGAGCTAAACTACAGCCCAGTCCTTTGATTATGACCTGTTATTTCTCTCTGGAAGCTTATGTATTATTCAACAAATATATATTGAGCACATTTTATAGGACAGGCACTTGCCAAGACACTTTGAATATATGGGTGAACAAAAATATAAGATCCTTGCTCATGTGGAGCTTAAATTGGCGGAGTTGTTCCATATGGTAAATAACAAGTATAAAATGTAACTTTTACAAAATGTTAGAAGCACATGAAATATGTAAGTGCTTTAGAAAACAGAAAAGGTAAGCTTGATGGGATGAAGAGCTCAGAAATATTGGGGCTAGGAAAGGTGGAGAATGCAAATTGTAGTATTACATGGAATGATTTTCCCTTAAACCACACTGATGTTCTGAAGTTTCACAATGAGAGGCCTGGTAAAAGTTTTTCATCCGTGTATTGGACCCAAAGTGGGCTCTTTCCCCCAGAGACTGTACACTTCAGTTTTGGGGTATTTTATTTGACAGTTTTCTCCACCTACCCTCAAATTTCTTTTTAGAACTCTTGTTATTTCTTTGGTCTCTTTGTATTTGATTCTATGATCTTCTAATCTTTTATCTCCTATTTTCCAATCCTTTCTCTTTTGTTCTACTTTCTAAGATGTTTTCTCAACTTTTTTTTTTCTTTTCTGTTTGGAGCTGAGGATCCACTTAATTTTTAACATCTTGATTGCATTTTAAAAATCATGTTCTTGTCACTCTCCCTGCTTCCTGCTGCCATTATGTGAATTAATTCTCTATCACAGGCCCTGCCACCAGCTGCTCTGCTATGCCTCCCCACCATTATGAACTGAGATCCTCTAAACTACAAGCCTAATAAACCCATCCTTCTTTAAATTCTGTCAAGTATTTTGTCACAGCAGTGAGAAAAGTAACTTAACGCAGCATCACACTTAAGGAGTGGAAAATTCTACTTAAGAACAAAATACCTGTGCATATTATTTGGAACTTTTTTTGTGTAGAGGTATATATCCTTCTTCATTTATTCATTGTTTTTGTGTTGTTGTTAAATGCCTTTGAGTCGGGTGTAACTCATAGCAATGCTCATAGGGTTTTCTATGGCTGCTTGTTTCAGGATTGCCTCATCAGTGGATTTCCATGTCCTTCTCCTGTCCATTTTTTCAGTCAGTCATTTATGTCAGTATGAACACGTGAGGTTTTTTTTAGACTTTTTATTGTAATCCAGTGCTACTATATTTTTTCAAATTGTTTCAGCTTTGGCTCTTAGGAGCTCTTTCATTTGGTTTCTGTATTCCCTTAATACATTCCTAACATTTTTTTTTCATGTATACATATCTGTTATTTCCTAGCACAATAAGATACTCTATGATCATGTTTATTTCCTGTGCTAGTCTTACAATCAGCTGTTTTTCGAAGGAGGCCTGGTTCTTGTTGGAGAATGATATTAGAAACCAAGCTCTGGGTGGTAAGTGTTCTCATTGCTACTGGGATGTCATTGCTTCTAGGCCATCTTGGCTCACAGAGCAAGGCAATATATGTGTTTATACTAATCTGTATTTATAGATGTGTGTATGAGTATCTATAAATACTTATGTGTATAGCTACTAGTATCCATATTAAGCTAAACATGTGTTTATGCTTAGGTCCCCAAGTCAAATCCTTCACCGTATATTAGCTTCCTCTCCTTTTTTATCTATAACATTCCCCTTCAACATTGAGAATCCTGGTTCCCATTATCTGCCATCTGTTTACGTAATTCTTCTACTCAAGTATACATGTGTAGTGGTTTTGGAATTGTTAATCTGTTCTCTACTATTCATGTGTTCTTTTTGCCTTGAGGCTTACAGATTTTACTCATTTCTAAATGTCGCACCTATTCTTCCATCCCCTGCAGTTGACATTGTTTCATAATCTGTAATGTATGTAGACTCTTTTGTAATAGTCTGTATTCTATTCTGGGATCCCTGGCCTCCAAAATAGGTTTTTTTCTTTTTAATCGCATATATTGAGCTTTTTATTCCTTAAAGTGTAAAGTTATATGAGTATTGACAAATACTTATTGTCTTGATTTATCATTACAGTATCATACAGAATAGCTTTACCACCCTGAAACATCTACTGTGCTTTACCTACTCAACCCTCCCTAACTCCAAACCACTAGCAATCACTGGTGTGTTTACAATCTCTGTAGTTTTAACTTTTTTAGAAAATTATTTCATTAGAATCATATAGTATGTAGATTCTTTCACCTAGCTGTATGCATTTAAATTTATCCCTGTGTTTTTGTGGCTTGATAGCACATTTCCTTATATCACTGAATAATATATACCATATTTATCCATGTACCTACTGAAGGACATTTTACTTGTTTCCATCTTTGGCAGTTGTGAATAAAGCTGCGTATATACATTCATATCTAAGTTCTTGTGTGGATGTAATTTTCAAGTCAGATAGATAAATACCTAGTAGCACAAAAAGTGGATCATATAGTATGACTATGTTTAGTTTTGTAAGAGACTGCCAAACTGTCTTCTAAAGTGGGTAAAGCATTTTGCAATCTCAACAGCCATTAATGAAAATTTCAGTTGTTCAGCATCCTCATATCATTTGGTATTGTCACTTTTTTTGATTTTAGACATTCTGATAGGTGTAAAGTGGTATACTGTTTTAATCTGCAGTTTCCTAAAGAAAAATGGTATTGAGCATTGTTTCATATTCTTATTTTCTATATATATTTCTTCTTTGGTAATGGGTCTTTTTGGATCTTTTTTTGTAACCCACACCCCCTACTTTTGTGGTATTAGGGAGTGAACTTAGTGCCTCATGAATGATAGGGAAGTGCTCTGCCACTGAGCAACACCCTTAACCCTTTGCCTGTTTTTTAATTGGATTGTTTTCTTATTGATTTAGGAGTTCTTTGTAGATTGTAGATATAAGTCCTTTGTTAAGTATGTATTTTGCAAGTATCTTTTTCTCTCAGCCAAGTACTAACCAGTCTGAACCTGTAGCTTCTGAGATCAGATGAGGTTGGGCACATTCAGGATGGGATGGCTATATACTGTCTTATTTCCTTAACAATATCTTTTATAGATCATAAGTTTTAATTTTTACTTATTTATTTATTTTTATGGTGCTGGGTGTCAAAACCAGGGTCTCAAGCTTGCAAGGCAAGTGCTCTACCATGGAGCTACATCCACACCCCAGAAGTTTTTAATTTTAATAAGATTTGATTTACTAATGTTTTTCTTTCCTGGATCATAGCATTGGTGTTGTATTTAAAAACTCATTACCAAACTCAAGGTTTTATAGATTTTCTCCTAACTTTTCTTCAAGAAATTTTACAATTTTGCATTTCATTTTTAGGTTTATTATCCATTTTGAATACTTTTTTTTTTTCTTTTCGATACTAAGGGGTTGAACCCAGGGCCTTTGTATGTGCTTTGCAAGCCCTGTCCCAGTGAGCTGCACTCCCAGCTAAGTTATGCAGGCTGCCTCTCGAACTTGGAATCTTCCTGCCATTGCCTCCCAAGTTACTGTGCCTCTGTAGTTGCTG
>VMDO01006397.1:11425-100948 GCA_007922755.1 Pedetes capensis
CTGGGATTTAGCTCAGTGGGTAGAGCGCTGCGCTGCAGTCTCTGAGGTCCCGAGTTCAATTCCCAGCACCGCAAAAATGGGAGAAGGGCCTGGCAATCCACTCCCAAGGCAATCCCGAAACAGTCAGCCATTGAAAACCCTATGAGGGTCGCTATGAGTCGGATACCGACTTGATGGCACCTAACAACAACAACAACAACGTAGTTGCTGTACCACAGTTGCAGGCTTGATTACATTTTTTTAGGGGGAGGGGACTGTACTGAAGGACTTGATCTAGGACTTTGCACATAAAGTGGTCTAATGCTGGGCTATACCCCTAGCGTCATCTTTGTCTTTTATCTTGAGACAGGGCCTTGCTAGAAATTAATCAGGCTGCCTTTGGCCTCAACCTTGCAATCCTCCTCCCTCTGCCTCTGGAGTCATTGGGATTATAGGTTTGCACCACAGCACCCAGCATGAATACATTTTTTTTCAATACTGAGTGTTGAACCCAGGGCCTTATACATGTTAAGCTAGTACTCCACCACTGAAATGTACCCCCAGCCCCTTTTTTAATTTTTGTTTTCTGAGATAGGGTCTCACTAAATTGTGCAGGCTGACCTCAAACTTGTGATCTTCTGCCTTAGGCCCCCGAGTCATTGGGATTATAGGTATGAGCCACGGCGCTCATCGGAATACACTTCTATGTAAGGTGTAAAGTCTGCATCTAGGTTTATATTTTTGCACAGGGATGTCCAGTTTTCTCAGCAGTCCCTGTTGAAAAAAGCACCATTAATTTGTGTTTGCTTCTTTATCAAAGGTAAATTGACAGTATTTACTTAGGTCTGTTTCTGAGGTCTTTATTCTGTTCTATTGTGTTTATCCTCTCAACAGTACTACGTTGCCCTGATTACTGTATATTTTTGTATATCTTAAAATCAGATAGAGTAAGTCCTCCAGCGTTGTTGTTTTCCAGTATTATGTTGACTATTCTAGGTCCTTTGCGTTTTCAGATAAACTTTAGAATCAGTTTCTTGAGATCTACAAAATAGCTTTCTAGGACTGTGATTGCTTTAAATCTAGAGATCAGGTTGGGAAAACCTGATATCTTAGTATTAAGTCTTTCTGTATATGAACATGGAATATGTCTCCATTTATTGAGTTTTTTTCCCATTAGTAGTTCATAGGCATGCATGTATGGTTCTTAACATGTATTTTGTTAGTTTTAACCTGTCTCATTTTTAAGGTGCTGTTATAAATGATATTTTTAAATTAAAAGTTTCAATTGTTCATTTGCACATACAGGAACACAGTGACTTCTGTGTATTAAGCTGATGTCATGCAACCTTGCTATACACAATCCATTTTGGGGGTCAACTTTTGGGGTTTTCATTATAGGAAAACATGTTGTTGAAAACAGAGACCTTTTATTTATTTCCAAAAAGTGTGCTTTTTTTTCTTTCTTACTGCACTGCATAGGGTATATGTTCTAGAATTATGTTAAACTGCAGAGATTAGAGAAGATATTCTTTCCTTAATCCCAATCTTTAGGGGAAGGCAGTTTCTCATCATTAAATATACTGTTAGCACTATTGTGCAAATGAATAAGCTCCCCTTCTCTCATATTTTATTGAGAGTTTTTATTATGAATAGGTGTTAGATTTTGTTCAAAAAGTTTTTGGGCTAATCATTATGATTATGTAGTTCTTTATTCTGTTGATGTGGTAGATTACAGTGATTAACTTCCAAATGTTGAACTAGCCTTGTATATGTGGCTAAATCCTGTTTGGTCATGGTATATAATTCTTCATACATTATTGGATGCAACTTGCCAATTGTTATGGTTTGAATATGAAATGTCTCTCATAGGTTCATAAGGTGAACACTTAGTCCCCAACTGCTAGCATTATTTTGAGAGGTTCTGTGACCTATTGGAGGTGGAGCCTAACTGGAGGAAGTAGGTCACTGGGGACATACCTTGAAGATTATATACATGGTCCCTAGTCCCTTCCTCACCCTCTGCTTCTTTCCTACCATGAGATGAACAACCTCCACCTCATGCTTCTGCTGCCATGATGTTCTGCCTCATCTCAATTCTGAAGCAATGGGGCCATGGGACCTTAGATTAAAACCTTGGAAACCATGAGCAAAAATAAATCCTTCTTCCTTTAGGTTTGTGTCAGGTGTTTTATCACACTGATGAGGAAAGCAAATATACTAATATTTCATTGAGCATTTATATATCTGTGTTCATGAACAATGTTACTCTACATCTTTCCTTTATTATAATGTTGCTATATGGTTTTGGGGCTGGGATTTAGCTCAGTTGGTAGAGTGCTGCCCTGCAGTCTCTGAGGACCCGAGTTTAATTCCCAGCACCACAGAAATGGGAGAAGGGCCTGGCAATCCACTCCCAAGGCAATCCCGAAATAGTCAGCCATTGAAAACCCTATGAGGGTCGCTATGAGTCGGATACCAACTCGACGGCACCTAACAACAACAACAACATATGGTTTTGATTTTAGAGTAATCTGATTTTATAATGTGAGTTTGAAAGTGTTCTGATTTTTTTTCTGGAAGAAATTGTGGAGAATTGGTATTTTTTCCTTAAGTGTTTGGTAAAATTCATTAATGGATCCATCTGGACCTGGTGATTTATTTTATGCAAGGCTATTAATTATTAATCCAATTTTTATAACAGATAGGGATTTTGGGATTATCTTTTTCTCCTTCTGTAAATCTTGATAGTTTGTGTCTTTTGAGGAATTAATCCATTTTATCTAAATTATCACACTTACGTGCATAGACTTGCTCATAATCTTTATTTTCCTTTTATTGTCATTGGCATTAGTAATAGTGAATCTTCTTTTATCTCTGATCTTGGTAATTTGTTTTTTTTCTTTTTCATGGTTAGCCTGACTTATCAACTTTCAAAGAATAAGTTTTTGGTTTTGTTTTCATGTTTTTACTTGTATTGATTGTTTTGTCTTCTACTTGCTTTAGGCTTAAATAGCTCTTAATTTTTTTCTAGTTTCCCAAGGTAAAAGCTTAGATTATTGATTTTAGGCTTCACTTCTTTTTTAACACATGCATTTAATAATTTTACTGTTCCTCTAAACACTGCTTTCACTACATCTTACAAATCCCTCTTGAATTTTAAGATTTCTGCTATCAATTTTCATGATTTGTTTTGTTCTCCATATGTTCCCTATTTATGACTTTCTGTTCTTGTTTCATAATTGTATTGCTTTATTCTCTCTGAGAATATTCTTGAAGTTGTTTTCTGCTTCTGTCATTGTCTCTCCAAACTCCTTTATTGGCTTAATCTCTGATTTGTGCACTCATTTATATGTATGGTATAACTACAGTTTAAAAATGGAAACAAATGCAGATTTTATTGAATTAAATTGCTATATCGTTATCAAAAATACTTCTGAAGTGCACCTGGTGTTTTAAGTTTGTTCCAAGTATAGTTATTGTTCCTTTGAGAGTGGCCTTTTCTTGCCATCTGTTATATCTTTGGGGTTCAGTTGTTTCATTGTAGTGTGTATAAGTATGGATTTCTCTTTATATTGTTGGGTATATGTTACCTGTATCTGTTGGGTTGGGTTTTTTATCAGCTCTGGAAAAATGCCTAGCACATTGTCTTTAAATGAAATTGTTCCATGAAACCCTGTTTTCTTTATGGGATTCCATTCTCATTCCATAATCTGTGTGTCTTAACTTATTTTTCATATGTATCTCTTCCTCATTTTTCTGGGCTATATTTTAGATAATTTCTTCAGATAGATCATCCAGTTTATTCAATTCTCTTTTAAGCTCTGGCTAATCTTTTTAACCCATATTTAAAGTCAGAGTCAGTGCCCCTTACCAACACCACAGGTAACCTCAGTTCATGGCACTCAATCATAATTAGTCCTCATGAAGCCTTCTCATCTGTTGTCTTTTATCCCCCATTTCCCACTTCTGTTCTCCACTCCAGGCAACCATTTAAATGTGTTTAGTAATTTATATCCTTTTCTTGTATTTCTTACTGCAAAATTTGTATTGTTTTATTGTGTTTTACAAAAAATAAGAGTTTGCAACAATTTGGAGGTTAAAAAACAAACACAAACCCCTAGTCATTCAGAGTTTGAAGAATATTGCTATCGTGTTCCACCTTCTAGATTAATTTAGCTGATTGCTTTCTTTTTTAATGTCATTTAACTTGTCTTTGTACGCTTGAATTCTCTGCAAATACAAAATTAGTTCATAAAGTTTGATTAAATTCAATGTCAGTAATTTAGGTACGGATATTTTCTATGTAAGGGCATTCCTCCACATTTATTGATGGCAGAACTCATCACTGGATTCAGAAGTATTGACCAGATCCCAGCCTTGTGAAGTTCCCCTCCACCCTTTTCTCTAACAGTTTTAAAGTTCCCTGATAGCCATGGCTTATTCTATTTATTGCATTAGTGACTCTGAAGAGGTGATTTTTAAAATTTTTAAATTCTTCTGCATTTATTAACTGGAATGCTTCTCTAAATAACTTTCCTTCAATAACTGTTTTATTGAAGGATTCATCCTAAAGTATATTTTGTAAATAAAGGGCAGGATAAATTCTTAGCTCTTTTCCTTTAATTCATTAATTTTCAGAATAATAGATTAATACCATAGCAACCCCCCAAAGAGTGGTGTGCTTTGTTTTTGATTTTAGTATCATTATGATCTCTTGGTTTTTTATTTGTTTGATTTATTTTCAGTCCTTTGTGGTCTTCATTAATTTGATATTCACTTGTCCCATTTAAGCCAGTGAGAACCCTTTGAGTTGGCTTATTTTTCCTATTGTTATTACCCTGTTAATCGCTGATAGATTCCTGAAGACTGTCTCAGGCTTATTTAGTGGAATTTGTGCCTCAAACCAGAATTCATCTACTTCATTCATCTTTTCATAAAACTTTTTGTTTTACATGTAGTATTTTTATTTGTATATAGTGTATTTTATTTGATGTGTAGTTTTTATAAATATTTTTGCTTTTCATTATGAGTTCTTCTTTAACCTGTGAGTTATTTAGATAAGTATTTAAAAATTCATAATAGTTTATATATGCAAATATTACATTGTAAGAGTTGGTTTTCATGCAATTTTTGTAGAGAAAATTTTTCCTTTTAAATTGTAGATTCCTCAAAGGAGTACTATTAAATTCTATTTTTTTTTCTATTTCCTGACTGTTTAATGACATGAAATAGATGGCATAATATTTATTTGTTAGAGAATTAAATGAAATACTATCCTTTTTATTTTCTAGACATACAAGAATTTTAAATAAGTCTACAGGTAGGATGGACAGTTATTTTAAAGCAGCTGTCAGTGACTTGGACAAACTCCTTGATGATTTCGAACAGAATACAGGTTTGTTGGTTTTCCACTTCACCACCAATAGACTTTTTAAATGTGTATAATTCAAATATCTCAAGAATAGGGCCCACTTAGCAAAATTTAATTTCAGTTTTGGTCACATTGCTATCTTTAAAAAGTTCATTTGTTTCATTATCGCATATTCATTTATTCTTATACAGACTAGAATCAAGAGCCAGACATAGAATTAAGGAAACTAGAAGTTTGTTTGTAGACGCAAATTTAACATAAGAAAAATCCCTTAAGCTCACATATGATCAAGCAAAAAGCAACTTGAAACAACTATATATAAGTTGATATTTCATTACTATGAGAGATGATATTTTCCTCAAAATGAAGTTAGGATACTAGAGAGCAGGAAAAAAGTAGTTTTTCACCTCTTTCTTTGTCTGGTTTTTATAGTGTAACTGAATTACTGAGTGGAATTTCTATCACTTTATGATATCTGTATTTAAATCAAAAGCCTGAAAATACTTTAAAGCCAAATCAAAGGTTTACTTAGTTTAGAAGTATTAGAAAACATAATGTCTTCATAGTAACTTTTATTTGATTTGGTTCTCTTGGATAACTTTATGTCTCTTTTTAATTAGATGAACAAGATTATCTCCAAGATGCACAAAATGCATATGATTCTAACCACTATTCGGTTTCTTCAGAGTTGACTTCTTCACAGCTAACTTCGCTGCTAACAAAGGACCAACATTGCATTAGTAGTTGTGCCTCATCAGAAACACGCTGTGAAACAAATGACATTTCCCTGAATGAAAAAACACTTGAGGGACTAAATTCTATACAAAATGAAAAAAATGTAACAGGACTTGATCTCCTTTCTTCTGTGGATGGTAGTACTTCAGATGAAATCCAGCCATTGTATATGAGACGATGTAGTAAACCTGTCTGTGACCTGATAAGTGACATGGGTAACTTAGTTCATGTAACTAACAGTGAAGAAGACATTAAAAAATTATTGCCAGATGACTTTAAGTGTAGTGTAGATTCTTTGATTGAATTAGATTCATCTTCAGTTTCAGATACTCTCTGTGTTTCTTCAACAGACCGTGATAGTGACACTGTCAGAGAACAGAATGATGTCAACTCTGAATTACTAAACAGAGAAATGAGTGGAACCAGTGAACTGAGTGTAGCAATAGATACAACACTTTCAGATTCTTATAAATACAGTGGAACAGAAAACTTAAACAAACAGATATCTAGTCAGCTAGAACCAATTCTTGACTTTAATATGCCTGCTTTGACTCAACAAAGTTCTAACATATTTGATGCCAAAGATAACTCAGAACACTGTAGCCTACCATGTGAATTATTAAAAGAGGGTGGCTGTTTGGTAAAAGAAGAGGTAGATACAGAAGTAATAAGTGCCACAGAATGTTTAAAAGAAGGAAGTAGCACAAGTGCTTTGCCTTGCAGTCTTCCAGAAAGTGAAGCTTTATGCCTAAATGACTCAAATTCAAGAGATGAAACTTTCAAATTACCTGAATTTTCCTTTCAGGAAGATAGAACTGCTGTGGTTATCAAACAATCTGCAAAAGAAGATTCAAGAAATTTAGATCTTAAAGATAATAATGATATAATCCAAGATTCAACTTTACATATTTTAAGTGAAGGTGTACAGTCTTCCTTGTCCTGCCTTCCGTTATCTGGGTCTTTGTGTGGATCATTAATCAACAGTAAAGCACATGGTAATTTTTTACCACAGAATGAAACTGAAGATCACATAGAAGATGCAATGACTGTGCATGAAGAAATACAGAAGAATGCTGTTCTAGATGGGGAGCTCTTCAGGGAGACTGGCCTTTTGAAAAAGGAGAAATGTAAAACCATATTTCTTCAGCCAGTGAATGAAAAGAGGCAAGATGGAAAGGTTGAACCTGAGCAGATGGCAATCAGAGTTGAATCTTTGGAGGATGCTAATGACACCAATTCTATAGCTGCAGAATCTCAAATGGAGCTCTCTGGTGCTATTGCCCCAGCATCTCCTGATCATTGTGAAAGTGTCACTTTTTCAAGCAATGATATAGATAGGCAAGACTTGGATTACTTTAATATTGATGAAAGCATGAAAAGTGGAACACTAATTAGTGATGCTGAACTTGATGCTTTTCTGACAGAACAGTATCTTCAGACCACTAACATAAAGTCTTCTGGAGAAAATGTAAATGATTCAAAATCTCAGATGAATCAGATAGATCTGAAAGGCTTAGATGATGGAAATGTCAATGATATATATTTCAATGCTGAAGCAGGGGCTACTGGGGAAAGTGGTGGTATTAATATGAGTTGTGAAGCAGTTGATAAACAAAATACATTAGAAAATGGTGGCCTTTCTGTAGGGGAGAAAAGCATAATTCCAATTGAACAAGGGATGCTTGCCAGTAAGTCTGAGATGATGAATGAATTACCAGTCTTGAATGTTAACAGTCAGTCTGTTCATGTTGGAGGGGCTAGACCTAAGCAATTGCTTAGCCTTCCATCAAGAACAAGGGATTCAAAAGAACTGAATAAAACAGATATTCCAAATATGCTAGAAAGTGAACCCAGCATAGCAAATGCCATTGATCCAACCACTTGTGCTGCGGATTCTACAGCTGATCCTCAGGTTAGCTTCAACTCTAATTACATTGATATAGAAAGTAATTTTGAAGGTAGAGCCAGTTTTGTCACTGCAAATGAGGATTCCCTGCCTGAAAACACTTGCAAAGAAGGTTTGGTTTTGGGCCAGAAACAACCTACTTGGGTTCCTGATTCAGAAGCTCCAAACTGTATGAACTGCCAAGTTAAATTTACTTTTACAAAACGACGACATCACTGCCGGGCATGTGGGAAAGTAAGTTATACAAAATCTTTGTCTTTTTTTCTTTTGTAGTGCTGGAGATTTAACCCAGGGCCTTGCACATACTACCCTACTCTATCCCTTAGTTATATCCCCAACTCAAGTCTTTGGCCTTTTTTATTTTATTTTATTTTATTTTATTTTATTTTATTTTATTTTTGCGGTACTGGGGGTTGAACACAGGGTCTCACACTTGCATGCTCTGCAAATGCTGGACCACTGAGCTACACCCCCAGCCCTTTTTTTTTTACTTTTTGAGATAGGGTCTTGCTAAGTTACACAGACTGCCTCTGGTCTCCAACTTGTGATCCTCCTGCCTCTGCCTCCCGAGCCGCTGGGATTACAGGCATGCGCCACTGCACCCGGCTGTCTTTGGCCTTTTTTATATTGACACATCACGTGTTTCAAATTCAACCAGATTCCCTTTTGTCCTTGAATACTTGATTTTAAGACTATTCTACGACTAGTATTATTATTGCTACCAGGGAAACACTGGAAAACCAGTTGGCTTACACAGAATACTACACCTGACCTTATCTGTTTTCTGATTGTCTTAGAGTAGTGAGAGGATAATGAGGTTGGCTATAAACTCTAAGGAAATTGCCTTAGAAATATTATACTTTTATTCAACATTTTCAGTAATATATTGGCTTTATGTCATCCTCATTTGCAGAAAAATAATACTCTACTTCTAGAAATCAAATAAAACTGCAGAAAACTTTGTTGGTTTGTGGCACTGGGGATTGAACCCAGGGCCTTGCACATGCTAAGTAAGCTCTTTACCACTGAACTATATCCCCAGCCTGTACAGAAGGCTTTTAAAATGATAAATGTGTTTGTTGAAGAAAGTTTTTATTCCTTTTCCAATTAATAGACTTTGATTTAAAGGAATTTTTCTTATGAGAGATATAGTTATAAATCATGGAAACCTCATTTAAGTAAAAAAGTCATAGTTCTACTTAGAATTATGGTGATTAGAAAAGTGAATCATATAGTAAGTAAAATGGGTTTAGTTTGGGATATCCCCTCCCCCTATCTGTAGTAGATATAAATGCTTGTAACAAAAACAAATTTAGTATTTTATTCTTTATAGGTATTTTGTGGTGTCTGTTGTAATAGGAAGTGTAAACTTCAGTATCTAGAAAAGGAAGCAAGAGTATGTGTAATCTGCTATGAGACTATTAGTAAAGGTGAGTATTAACCTGACATGTTTTCTTCCAGTAATTGAATATATGTTAAAAACAACTGGATTGTGACAAAGATAAACTTCTTTATTTTCTTAAGGCAAGGACCTAGTGTTGACTTATCTGGCTTAGGTGAGACATCCCAAGGCTTGGTTTCTCTTCTTTTTGTTCTACTCTCACAATTAATACTACCAGTCTGGAAAGGAAGCATTCAGTTTCTGGAGTGGCAGTTCATTAACTTTTAACAGGTACCAAGTCCCTAATGCTGCATTTCATCTTCCTATTTGTTTTGTTGTCATCATTGTCATTCTCATCATCTTAATCTAAACATTTATAAAATACCTACCAATATATGGTACTCAGTCTTATGTAATAATGACATAAGGCAAGATAATACTTCTCACCCTTTAGAAAATCACCTAAAATGAGAATGAAAGATAAGGTAGTAATATATATGATTTCATAAACTCATAGGACTGCCATACTGTTTGCACATTTTTGTCTCATGTTTTTTCTCCCTCTTAGCTGTAGAATGCTGTATGTGTGCACTTCTCATTGTTTCTTTGGCTTCCTAGCTAGTTTCCATTTTCATCAATAGTCTTGGGTAGTCTTCTTTGAGTTCTCACAGGTTGTGCTTGTATGCGTGCGCACATGGGTATGTGCGCGTGTGTGTGCGCATGTGTGTGTTTGGTGTTTTGTTGTGTTTTCCCCACTAAATACATATTCGTTCTTTTGAGTACTTCTTGCATTTTCAAAGATTTGTTGACAGTTTAATTCCCAGAAAAAAATTACTTGGGCCTTTTTTGACCAGGCCTGTGCACTAGCTAAGGCACTGCCTCCTATTAGCCAGGGCAGTAAATACCTGATAATAATTTGTTTTTCTCTTTTGAATGAAGATAAATTTTTTCAGCAATTCTCCAAAAAGCTCTGATGTGAGTCTGTTAGCCTGAGGTAAGCTATTCTACTCCCTGCTGTTGTACTCTGGAGGATAATAGAGTATAAATCTTTTTGTATTTTCAGTTACTACCATTGTTTATGAAGAGATTGAATGCTTATAGCTTCTTTTTTTTTTTCCTCTTCCACTATTTCTGTAGCCTAGAGGACAACTGCTGGTGCTGTTAGCCAAGGCAATCTACTAGAAGTCAGAAATTTTAGAGCAAACTACCACAAAATTATCTCCCCCACTTATAATAGTCATGAAAATTCTATATAAATTGACAGTTCAGATTTTTGGTGAGGATTAAGACATTCTGACTATCAAATCAAGAGGAGGGAAGATATAATAATTAAAGAGACTCAATAGGATACTGAGTTCAAACTTTGCTTTATCAAAGAATATATTGTGGAATGAGTTGATTCAGTTGTTTTATTGTATTTTGATATAGCACATAGTTTCATTTATGAGCGTATTTATCATTAATCTATGTGCTAAAAGAAAGTATGAATAAAAATTATCTTAACAGCAACCTAAGGGTTGAAAATGATGGAAGTGATCTATAAAATAGTATTAGAAGTAAGAGAAAGATGATTCAAGGTTTGTGAGATGCATTAAGTGAAGGAATGGAAGAACAAAATTGTTTGAATAGAAATCATGGAGAATGAGAAAGTTGTGCTGAGAATGTAAACGTTGTAAGGAAGCCTGCATACAAATGCCATTAGGTATATTTGGGAAAGTTGGAAATTACTTTGAAACCCATGGTTTTAAGATGTGTGGATTTCACTTGGTTAATAGAAGCCATTTCCTAAGAGTGCTATTATTCAGTGGCATTTGAGGAAGACTATTTTAGCAGTGACCACATTTATGGCAGATCAGTATAGAGAAATGTTGAAAGAAGAGCTGCAAATGCTGCTTTGTATTTTTTTATTGAAAGATCATTCAGTGATATTCAGGCATTATTCTATATTCTAAAGCTCCAGCTGGGAACAAAATAGATGTCCTATTCCCATGGAACTAATGAATGTGGAGAGGAGAGATATCAGATGGTGATGATACCCTAAGATGAAATTTAAAGTGTAAGAGGGATAGATAGTAACAGATTAGTGTCAAGAGATAGTTGGTTTTTATATGGTGGTCATAGTAAGGCTTTATAATAGTATGACATGTGAATAGAGACTTAAAGGAAGTGAGAGACTAGAGATATGTGTGCACCTGTGGAAAGAACATTCTAGAGAGGAAATAATAAGAGTAAAGACCCTCAGCTAGGGGAGTATTTGCTTAACTTGAAGAACAAGGAAGCCTGAGTGGCTGGATCATAGTGAGGGAAGGGGATTGTAGTGAGAGCTGAGGTCAAATAGGTAACCAGGAAGGTGGATGAGGTAAAGATGCAAATCATACAGGCTCTTGTGAATCATTTTAACAAATCAAATCTTCAGTTGTTGTTGTTGTTGTTAAGAGTGCGGAGCAGCACTCTACCAACTGAGCTAAACCTCAACCCCTAAATGTTCAGTCACAAAACCATTAAAGGGTTTTAAACTGAGGAATGATGAGATAATGATTTATATCTTAAAGTATCACTGTGAACCATACTGACCTAGGGGTACAAGGGCAAAAACCAGTATACTCATACCAAGTAAGGTTTATTTTCTGCAGTAGATATCAAACGTATGTCACTTATAATATTGAAGTAACTTATTGGTGGCTTATCAAAGTAGAGAGCTACCAACTAAAGGAAGACGCCTGTGCTAGTCAGTCAGACAGTATCTTTGCCAAGTGCCACTTCTGTTTCTTGATTGGCCATATATTTCTTTCTTTTTACAACTTGAAAAATCAGATATTGATTATAATTTCCTTTGAAAGTCAAAAACACCTGAATTTTAATACTATTATTTCCCCTTTATAGCTCAGGCATTTGAAAGGATGATGAGTCCAACTGGTTCTAGTCTTAAATCTAACCATTCTGATGAATGTGCCACCATCCAACCACTTCAGGAGACCCAAACATCTAATACTTCTTCACCTACAGTTTTGCCAGTTTCAGCACTTAAACAACCAAATGTTGAAGGTAACAAGAAGAAAATACTGTGTTTAGACTAAAGATAAATTATAAAAATGGGAATTATCTAATATGTTGTTGTTGTTAGGTGCCATTGAGTCTGTGTCTGACTCATAGCGACCCTATGTACAATAGATGAAATACTATCGTGAGGGCTTCTCTGCTATTCATAGGGTTTTCAATGGCTGATTGTTTTGGGGAGTGGGTTGCTGGGTCCTTCTCCCAAGCTTACAGCACCTGGTATTCCCAGGTGGTCTCCCATCCAAGTACTAACCAGGTCTGACCTTGCTTAGCTTTCAGGGGCTGATGAGATAGGACACCACAGTGGTACGGCTACAGGTATCTATTATATTTAGAGTCCAGAAAGGAAAGAGAAATCAGACTAAATATCAGGAGGGATTTAATATGGAAAATTGGTTATAGATGTATGTTGGAAGATTAAAGGATCAAAAAGGGCATGCTCAAGAGTCTCAGAGATTAGTAAGAGCAACAACCACCACTAGGAGAGAAGGCAGTATTACTAGAGCACAGAGAAGGGGCACCAGGAGGTGCTTGGCTTAGATTTGGGCGTCAGAGGTTGGAGGACCACATGACTGAAGCTGTGACCTCTCAGGAAATACCATGCAGCAAGTATTAGAACCAACAAGGAGCCTCATAGAGTTGGTGGTTAGATGACTGAAGGAGAGTTCGGGCGTGGTGTTAGCAGTACTGAAAATCATGGGACATGCATCAATATCTGGTGATCATGGTGGTACTGCTACTGGAAAGATCTTAACAGGAAGTAGGACAGGAAGAATTCCATCTCTTGCTACATCTGGTCTCCCACTAGTGCCTACGGTTGGCAGAACCTCACCATAGCCAGTTAGCTAGCAGAGGAGTCTGGGTCTTGCACATTCCGTATTTCCAGCCTAGTACCAAAGAGCACCATGAGGAAGGAGAGGCTTGGGTTTTAGGGACAACTGGTAAATAACTGACATAACTCTTTTTCTTTAAAATCTTAATTTTAATTGTGTATTTTACCACACTAATAAAATGTGTCTGTCTATCTATCTATCTATTTATTTATTTGAGATGAGGTCTCATTATGTTATACAGGTTAGTCTTGTACTCTTTAAGTCGTGTGATCCTCTTACCTAAAGCCTCCAAGTGCTAGGACTAGTACCATAAAATTTATTTTTAAATCTTTGAGATACTGCTTTGTTTTTATTTATTTATTTTATTTTTTATTTTTTTTAACAATATGTTGTTGTTTGGAATCTTGAGTAGAGCCCATGTGTGTTTTTAAACATTAGTCTGGGAAATGAAAGGTGTAATGTACTAGAAAATAAATAACTATCAGTTAAAGGCAAATTTGGATCCTTCTGACAGTTATTTTGATTTTAACTTATTACTCAGTAGCTGTTTTCCATTTGTAATTATAACTAAAATAATGTTCAACAAAAGTGGTTGAATATTTATAGCTCTAAAGATGAATAGGGCTGGGATTTAGCTCAGTTGGTAGAGCGCTGCGCTGTAGTCTCTGAGGTCCCGAGTTCAATGAGAGAAGGGCCTGGCAATCCACTCCCAAGGCAATCCCAAAACAGCCATTGAAAACCCTATGAGGGTTGCTATGAGTCAGATACCAACTCGACGGCACCTAACAACAACAACAAAGATAAATAAATTTGTATCTAAAAGTTTAAATATTATTTTTATCAACAACCTAAGTAATTAAATTATAAAAATATTGCAAATATAAGAAACATACCTTATTTAATAAAGCCACTTATATTGCACTTATATTGCACATATATATATGTTTCCAACTTTTTCAGTGTTATCTTTGTTTTATTCTGGAAAGTCGACATTATACCTTTTTTTTTTTTTTTTTTTTGTGGTACTGGGGGTTGAACCCAGGGCCTTATGCCTGCATGCTTTGCAAGTGTTGGACCATTGAGCTGCGCCTCTGGACCTTTTTTTACTTTTTTGAGACAGGGTCTCGCTAAGTTACGCAGACTGCGTCTGGTCTTGAACTTGCAATCCTCCTACCTCCGCCTCCCAAGCCGCTGGGATTACAGGTGTGTGCCACTGCTCCTGGCTACGTTTTGTATTTTTATATTCTAAAATTATCAAGCATCTATATTCATAACCTTCCTTGGATACTGTATGATAAAAGAGAGCAAATATTTATTCTGTGACTGGTCTTTCCTCCAAATTTGAGTAATTTGTATTAATTATTAAGTAATAAATATTAATACAGTTTGGAATCTACTTTGTAAGAACAAAAAACGTTACCTTTCTCTTATAAAATAAAAGAAAGAAATGACCCCTTGAATGCACAAGTAATCCTGTTTCCTTTTTTTTAAGACTCTGAGTTACTCTTTCTGATTTTTGTATGTTTTGCTTTATTTATCATGTTCTGATCTCCACTTTACATTCCTGCTCCTTACTCCCTAAGTTTTTTTCAGTCCCCACTTGTTACTTTGGATCTGAAATGTCCCCAAAGGCTCATGTGTTGTTAAAGTCTTGGTCCTCTACACAATATTTAGAGGTGGCATTTTTGGGAAGTGATTGGATCAGGAGGGCTCTGACCTAATCAATGGATTAAATTCATTGACAGATTCATAATTTGATGACATTATTAGGATGTGGAGGAAACTGTGAGGTGGGGCCTAGTTGGAGGAAGTAAGTAACTGGGTGATGCCCTGGAAAGGGTATATCTTTCCCCCACCCACTTCTCAGTTTTTATCTGCTTCCTGGCCTCCATGAGGTAGCAGCTTTGCTCTGCCACACCCTGCCATGATGTCTTGCCTTGCCACAGGCCCACAAGATGGGGCCAAGAAACCTTGGACTGAAACCTCTAAAACCACAGCCAAAATAAAATCTTTGCTCCTCTAAGTTGTTTTCTTAGATATTTTGTTACAGTGATAGGAAGCTGACTAACACACCACAATACACTTACAAACTTAGCCTCAGTAATGTAGGCTTTATATCTTCTCCGAGGGTCTTTAAGGTGTAGTCTGTATGTATACTCCTTTTCAGAGTATTTGAGTCATACCTGGTTTAATATGCTGTCCTTATATGAATTAGATAGAAATGGATTCTGCTCAAGATAGACGAATCATGAAAAGCCATTTTTCTAGGCCTTTTCAGCCCTGAGCATACAGGGCTTGCCAATAAATAGTAAAAAGCTTTTGAAAACATTTTCTGACACATTTTTTATTACATCATTGCAATATTGCCAAACTAAAATGATTTACTTTTTCAACTGACTCTAGGACCCTGCTCCAAGGAACAAAAGAGAGTATGGTTTGCAGATGGCATATTGCCTAATGGTGAAGTTGCAGATACAACAAAATTATCATCTGGAAGTAAAAGATGTTCTGAAGACTTTAGTCCTGGCTTACCTGATGAGTCCATGGTAAGGAATCTAAGTAAATCACTAATTAAATAGGATTTTATTCTTAGATAATTTCTTGTGTGATTTTATTTTTTTGGAGGGGGGGTTGTTTTATTTTATTTTATTTTATTTTATTGAGACAAGGTCTTTTAGTGTAGACTAGGCTGGCGTTGAGCTCATGGCGATCCTCCTGCCTCAGCCTCCTAACTGCTGAGATGATAGGCATGCATCACCAAGCCTGGCTCTCTTTGTGTGATTATTAGAGTGCTTATATTTTGAATACTTTGAGTTTCCCAAAATGAAGAAATGCCTCATTTTATTGTGCTTCCTTCGTTGCACTTTGCAGATACTGCATTATTTGTGAGTTGAAGGTTGCTACACCTGTTCATGCAGCAAGTCTCTCAGCACTATTTTTCCAACAGCTTAGATGATAGTTAGCATTTTATGGCAATAAGGTACATTTTAATAAGTTAAGTACTTTTTTTTAGATATGATGCTATTGCACACTTAATAGACTATAGTATAAACATAACTTTTATATGTACTGGAAAACCACAAAATTCAAGTGATTTGCTTTATGCTGTTGTCTAGAACTGAACCAGCAATCTCTCTGGGATATGCCTGTATTGGTATAGTGAATATATTTCAGATTTTATCCTTTTTAATGTCAGTTTAAGGCAATAGTTCTCAAACTGGTCTTAGGGCCCCTTTGTACTATTTAAAATCTGTGGAGAACCCCAAGAGGTTATATGTGTTATACCTATTGATAATACTCTTTTTAAATATAAAGTTGAGAAAATTAAAAAATAATAAATCCTTTACATGAATAGAAATTATATCTTAGGAAAAAATAATCTAAATATCAAAACAATTCAGTAAAAATGGAGTTGTTTTACATTTTTGCAAATTTCTTAAATATCTGATTTAGTAGAAGGCACATTCTCACATTTGCTTCTGCATACACTGTGTTACTATATGTTGTTGTTAGGTGCCGTCGAGTCGGTATCCGACTCGTAGCGACCCTCTGTACAACAGGGGAAACACTATTGTCAGTGCTTCTCTGCTGTTCATAGGGTTTTCAATGGCAGATTGATTTTTGGGAGGGGGTTGCCAGGTCCTTCTCCCAAGCCTACAGCTTCTGGTGTTCCCAGGCGGTCTCCCATCCAGGTACTAACCAGGCCCGACCCTGCTTAGCTTCTGAGATCTGACAGGATTGGATGCCACAGGACTACAGCTGCAGGCTGTTACTGTATAGTATATTCATTAATTATATGAAGAAAATCCTAGGACCTTATTGAGTCCCTAAAAGAATCTTGAGGACCCCAGGGATTCCCTAGATCACGGTTTTTTGGGGTTTTTTTTTTTGTGGTACTGGGGGTTGAACCCAGGGTCTTGCGCCTGCATGCTTTGCAAGTGCTGGACCACTGAGCTGCACCCCCAGCCCATTTTTTTTTGTACTTTTTGAGACAGGGTTTCGCTAAGTTACTCAGACTGCCTCTGGTCTCGAACTTGCGATCCTCCCGCCTCCACCTCCCGAGCTGCTGGGATTACAGGTGTGCGCCACCGCGCCCGGCATAAATCACATTTTGAGAAGAATTGTGGAAGGAAATATAACTGAGATTTAGTAATTTAATGTAGACTAATGTTGATTTAATGGTTTTTTGTTCTTTTTTTTTGTGGTTCTATGGGTTCCAAACCCAGCACCGTACACATGCTTTTGCAAACACTCTACTACTGGGCTGCACCCCAGTCCATTTTTTACTTTTTATCTTGAGACAGGGTCTTGCTAAATTACAGAGGCTGCCTCTGGCCCTAACCGTGGGATCTCCTTGCCTCCACCTCCCGAGTTGCTGGGATTACAGGTGTGCGTCACTGCACTCAGCGATTTAATGGTGTTTAAACATTCAGAAAAGTATCTGATGATGATGTTTATGCTTGCATTTATATAAATGTGCTAAGTTTAAATAGAAGATACATAATACATGTCATTTATAAGAGATCTTAAGCTACATTTCACAAATAGGCATAATTACCAATGGTAAGGAATATACTGTTTAGCTAATACTTACTTTCAATATATCTTTCAACAAAATGAAAGTTCTAAACATGCTAGTAAATATCACTTGAGTTCATAAATTGTTCTCATTTAATATTTATTGCAGATAGTCTAAAATGAAAGGGGCTTTATTGAAGCAGATTTGACGCGTAGTTTTTTCTGGATGGTTGTTATTGTGGAATATACCTACCACTCTGATTCCTAAGCACTCCCCTCCTTCCCTCCTTTTCCTTCTCACCTGTCCTCCCAAGGTTCCTTGACTGTCATGAGGCAAGCCTTGCTTTGAAGAAAGTTGCTCATTATGTAATATGGTATAGAATCCTCAACTCAACCTAATTTTTCCAATCTATAATCAATACCTACCAAAGCAGGCAGTAAAACTAAACCTTTCCATTCCTTAATGCCGTGTATTCCTGAATTTAAACAAGTAAAATGGTATTATTTCTTGGGTAATTTGACTTCAGAAGAATTTGAGTCCATTTGGTTTTTATTTGTTCTTAATGAAAAGATATGTTTGGCTATAGAGAGCAACATTTCACTGCTGAACAGAGAATGTGAACAGATTTGTTTAATTTTTTTATTCCACATTTTACAGATGGTAAACACAGTGGATCCTGTCCACTCTACTACAGTGAATAAAACAAATAACGAAATAGGAGATACTCCAAGAAATGAGATGATCCAGAGTCCTATTTCTCATGTTTCATCTGTGGAAAAACTGCCTGTAAACACAGGAACTGAGGGGTTGCTTACTTCTGGCTCTTTTACATTGGATGATGATGTTTTTGCGGAAAATGATGAACCATCTAGTCCTAGTGGAGTCACAATTAACAGCAATTTACCTATTACTAGTATTTCAGATTATAGGTTATTGTGTGGTATTGACAAATATGTTTGCAATAAGATTAGTCTTCTACCTGATGATGAGGACAGTTTGCCTCCACGTCTGGTTGCTTCGGAAGAAGAGGGATCAGGTAAGATAAAAGTTAACTTAAAATTTAGAAGGAATTTCAGCTGGGCATAGTGGTGCATGTCTGTAATCCCAACACTTTGAGAGGCTGAGGCAGGTGGATTGAGGCAAGTTCAAGGCCAGTGTGGTCTACATAGCAAGTTCAAGGCCAGCCTGGGGTACACAGTGAGACTCTGTCTCAAAAAAGCAAAACAAAAGCAAAAACAAAAACAACAACTTTTTTCTTAAAAGAATGTACGGAAATATTTTGTCTGAAATATGTGAACTACATTTTTAAAACTTATATAATTTTGTTATATACTATGGCTGATAACTTTAGTTTATTGAAAGTCTTATGCAAAAATACCCTAAATGATTTGAATTTTTATAATTCATTTATCACATACAGGTCCCTAATTTAGAATGAGTCAAAGTTTAGTCCAATAGGGAAACTCAGACTTTTAGATTTTTCCATTATATTATAGTATTGACTCTGTATATTTTTTTAAGAAGCATGGACTCTAAAGAAAAAAGTATTAGATTGGATGATGAAACTAGGAATTTTAGTTCCTCGTTTGCTACTTATTGCATGTATGACTTGAAGCATGTTTTATGATCCTTTGTAAAAGAAGAGAAACCAGATGATTTCTAAGGTTTTTTTTAAGCTAAAGATTCTATGGCTAGCTCCCACCTCAGAGTGTTCCCTAAGCTAAGACACTTGCCATTCCAGGCATTATATTGCTCCTGAACCATGAAATGCTGGATCTCTGCATGATAATGTAGGGGAATGAAGCTTAGGATCTCTGTTCTGCCTGTAGGAGTCATTTCATGAACTTTTAGCTATAGTGACAAAAATACAGTAAGTTTTGCTCTTTGCATGTCATGCATATTTTTCAATTGATTGTCAAGTTTTATTTTTGTGTTTTGCTACCTATCACTGATACAGGCATATGGTAGCAAGCAGTATACATAACTTGGGTGTAGACTGTTTTCACAGACTAGTAAATTTCAGAAAGTAGAACAACTGACAAACCAAATCCACTTTTGACAAAAGTATTTGTTTTAAAACTTTGAAGATGCTAAAATTTTATAAATGTGCTGTTTAATCAATATGCTATGTATGTAATACATAAGATATTTGTATGTATTACAGTACTGATATCTCTACTGGATAGAAAAGTTAACATGAGTATGTAACTATTGTACAGATTGTTGATTGACTTTATGGAACATGTTTGCTCTTGTTTTTAAATTTGATTAGGCTGTTTTTGGATTTACACATTTGGATTTTTTTCATTGTAAGCATGTTTAAGAAGATATTTACCCTGGTTAATATAATACTTCTGTTGTTTAGTGCCAGTAGTACAAGAACACCCATCCCATGAGGAGATCATTTTGCTTCTTCAAGGCGAAGGCTTTTGTCCTGTTACATTTGTCCTAAATGCTAATCTACTTGTGAATGTCAAATTAGTATTTGGTAAGTAAAGATTCATCTTTCTTTGCTTAATTGCTAGGAGGGATTTCTGAAGTAATTGTATCTTCAAGTTAGATTTTGGCTGGCAATAGTGAAAAAACTAAGCATTGTTAGATACTGGTTGTTCAGCCAAATATGACTATAAATTAATTTTGCAAATTCATATTTAGTGGGACTTGATATATGAGCTTTCTGATAACATTCCTGTTCTAGGTTAAGGTAATTGACTTATGTTGTTGTTAGGTGCCATGAAATCGGGTCTACCTCATAACAACCCTATGTATAACAGATGAAACACTTCCTGACTCTGTGCCATGTCCAGCACTATTGTCAGTGCTTCTCTGCTATTCATAGGGTTTTTGGTAGCTGATTGTTTTTGGAGTAGGCTGCCGGGTCCTTCTCCCAAGCCTACATCACCTGGTATTTCCCAGGTGTCTCCCATCCAAGGACTAACCAGGCCCAATCCTGCTTAGCTTCCGAGATCTGATGAGATGGGATACCAGAGTGGTACAGCTGTAGACAGTGGGCTTATAGCTGAGGTGTATTTTGATGCTTCTTTTACAATTGACTGCATTGCCTATGCCTTTTAGATAAGTTGAAATTTGGTAAATGAGATAAGCAGGAATCCTGATTTAGTAGCATTAAAGGCAGTTTTAAAGTAAATGATATGTGACCTAATTAAAAGCAAGGAAATAATCTTCAGTAATAAATAATCCTCACTACTTAATAATGCATTTATCAGCTTTTCATTCTTTTAGAAACTAACAGTTTTAAGCCACTGTGTTTTAGCATATTGATGCATCTTTGGCTTTACTGTTACTTTTTAATTTGACTTCCTAATATAATCCTTTTTCTTTTCTTACATAAATCCTATACATTTTGATCTAAAGTTTTATAAAGAGAGTTTTAGGAAAATAAATTTGAAAAGTTGTGCTCTATGTAAAAACAAGTTTTAGTTTCTTAGGTTAATAGACGTTGGCATTTATAGTTGTATTCTTTCATCACTCAAGATTCTTCAAATAAATATTGGTACTTCTCAACCAATGGACTGCATGGCTTGGGACAGGCAGAAATTATTATTCTGTTGTTATGCTTGCCAGATGAACATACAATTCCTAAGGACATCTTCAGACTATTCATCACCATATATAAGGATGCTCTAAAAGGTATAGCATTTTATTTTGAACTATTCAGACTAGAGAATGGACAAGTAAGTTAAAAAGATTTATGCTTTGGTTGTACACTAATTAGTTTGTGAAGGGATTGCTGTTTCTTAAAGGAGCTTTTTAGTTTCCTTAAATCTAGCATTTTAGTGATTAGTGTCTGCGTAGATTTTCTTTTTAATTTAAAAAAGGAAAATGTATCATTTCCTTGATGTTTTAATGTATCTATGTACTTTTCTTGCCCTCTGTACCAGATTTGGGACCATGACAATTCCCAGATTCAGGACCACTGACAATTTCTCAGTGGTCCAGCACTCTTTGCAAGTGCTGGACCACTGAGCTGTGCCCTCAGCCCATTTTTTTACTTTTTGAGATAGGGTCTCAGTAAATTACACAGACTGCCTCTGGTCTTGAACTTGCGATCCTCCTGCCTCTGCCTCCTGAGCTGCTGGGATTATAGGCGTGCACCTCTGTGCCCAGTTGACAATTTTTCTTATGCCATATGTTGTTGTTGTTGTTAGGTACCATCAAGTTGGTATCCAACTCATAGCGACCCTCTGTACAACAGGGGAAACACTATTGTCAGTGCTTCTCTGTTGTTCATAGGGTTTTCAATGGCAGATTGATTTTTGGGAGGAGGTTGCCAGATCCTTCTCCCAAGCCTACAGCTTCTGGTGTTCCCAGGCGGTCTCCCATCCATGTACTAACCAGGCCCGACCCTGCTTAGCTTCCGAGATCTGATGGGATCAGATGCCACAGGGCTACAGCTGCAGGCCTTATGCCATATAGTAAGAACAAAAATTTAAAGGCATCTATGGTTGGAAACATTTTCAAATATTTGTTCACAGTCCGTTTCCTGGAGTAAGTGAGCTTGTGCACAGATGGTACTCAGTAGATGCTCCACCCACCTGCCGACCTGGTACTCGGTGGATGAACTCAGGACTCACAAATTCTTTGCAAGTGCTCTACTACTAGGCTGTATGCTCAGACTGTTTTTTATTTTTTGAGTCAGGGTCTTGCTAAGTTACACTCACTCTCTGGCCTGAATTCATAATCCTCCTGTTTCTACCTCCCAAGTCACTGGGATTACAGGCATGCCCCACGGTGCCCAGCTAACAGATGCTTATTTAAGAGTAGAAATAAGAAAAAAAAAATGCTACCTTGCCTTTTCTTAAGAAAGTTTATATTCGAACTCAGAATGTAACCTTTATTCTCAGCCACTCAGGAAACTGAGGTAGGAGGGTTGCTGAGTTCAAGGCCAGAGGCAGCCTGTGCAATTTAGCAAGATTTTGTCTCAAAATAAAAAATAAAAAACAGAGTAGGGGTGTTTCCCAGTGGGAGAGCCCTTGCCGAGCATGTGCAAGGCCCTGAGTTCAGCCCTCCACTACTGGAAACTCAGAATATTTCATCAAGATAATGATAAAAGAATTTAAAATCTTTTCATCAATAATTTTATTTCCAGGAAAATACATAGAAGACTTGGACAATATTACCTTTACTGAGAGTTTTCTCAATAGCAAGGATCATGGAGGATTCCTATTTATCACACCTACTTTTCAGAAACTTGATGATCTCCCCTTACCAAGTAATCCTTTTCTTTGTGGAATTCTTATCCAGAAACTGGAGATCCCTTGGGCAAAGGTTTTTCCTATGCGTTTAATGTTGAGACTGGGTGCAGAATATAAAGGTAAGTTTAAGAATAAGTTAGATTATATATTTTTAAACATACTGAATGTAAAGTAAGAATTTCAGAGAAATATTTAAAATAAAAATTTAACTGATTAATAGAACTACTTTTGACTTGTTATACTTTTAAATTGCTTGAACAACCGTCTTCTATTACCAAGTGAGTTTACACAACATTGGTATATCATGAAGTTTGTTCATATCATGAAGGTGTTCATAAATTATTCTAACTTACCTTAAATTTTCTTAAATCTCAAAATAAAAAACATAGAAAACTTTGATATTATTTTGGTAGTTTTCTCCGAGCCATATATTAGTAAGAGGTTTTTTTTTTTTTCTTTTTTCTTTTTTTTGCAGTACTGGGGGTTGAACCCAGGGCCGCGCGCTTGCATGCTCTGCAAGTGCTGGACCACTGAGCTGCACCCCCAGCCCATTTTTTTCACTTTTTTGAGACAGGGTCTCGCTAAGTTACACAGACTGCCTCTGTTCTCGAACTTGCAATCCTCCTGCCTCTGCCTCCTGAGCCGCTGGGATTACAGGTGTGTGAAAGGACTTATGTATTTATGTATCTATGTACATACTTGGGAGTTGAACCAGACCTTCCCACAACCCTTGCAAGTGTTCTACCATTGGGCTTCACCCCCAGCCTACTTTTTATCTTGAGATAGAATTTAAGTTATGTAGGCTGCCTCTGGCCTGAAATTCAGGATCCTTCTGTCTTAGCTCCCCATACCCCACTCCACTCCCTGCCTGAGGCTTGAGTGGCTGGGATTACTGGCATGTGCCACTGCACCTGGTTATTTATTTTTTAATTTATTTATTGTATTTTTTTATGGGGCTGTGGTTTAGCTCAGCTGGTACAGAGTGCTGCACTGTGCTCTCTGAGGACCTGGGTTTGATCCCCAGCACTGCAAAAATGGGAGAAGGATGTGGCGATCCACTTCAGAAGCAATCCCAAAACAATCAGCCATTGAAAACCCTATGAGTGTCACTATGAGTTGATCTGACTTGAAGGCACCTAACAACAGCAACAACATTTATTTTTTGTGTTTATGGGACTGAGGATCAAACCCAGGGCTTTGTATATGCTAGGCAAATTTCTCTACCACTGAGTTGCATCCCAAGCCCCATTTTAATTTTTATTTTGAGATGGGTCCTGGAACTAGCACTTCTCCTACCTTAGCTTCCATGAGTTCCTGGGATTGCAGGTACGCACCATATTGCCTGGCTTAAATTCTTTTTTTTAGGGGGCTTGGTGAGATCAAACCCAGGGTCTTGAGCATGCCTTATTACCAAAGTTTAAGGCAAAGCCCCAGTTCCTGGAACTAAGCTCAGCTACCTGTCCCCAGTTCACCAAAGAGATGAATAATGATGAAAAGTAGAGAAAGGATGTTTAATCAATTCACATATTAGGAAAAGGAACAGATAAAGGCTTAAAGAGAGGAAAAATCTGGAGTAGGGGCAAGAGGTATGCATAATTAAGAAGTCCTACTCAGTGTGATATCAGTTCTGGTTTTGCAGGGTGGTCCTAGGAAGTTGTTATCACTGTCATCATGGAGGGGTATTTACAGTTTCTTGTCAAATGAGATGTTTAGATGCTCTTTGAGGTCTAGAACAAGACACTTGTGGGTCTAAGTGAGGAATCAGTGCTTTTCAGCAAAGCCAGTTTGTAAGTGCCTCTTATAGCCTGTTTATAAGTGCCTCTTATAGCCTGAGCATGCTCTCTACCAGTGAGCTATATCCAGTCCTTTAAACAAAGGATTTTTAGATTATTACTGTACTGCATTCATTTGGTAACTGTAATCAAGAGTTAACCATCCATTTTTAGAAAAAAGTACTTAAAAATAGTGGTTGCCATTTTTCTAAGCTTTGAGTTCCAATTTTTATTTTCATGTTGCTGTTTACTGTATTACTCAAAAGTGATATAGACTGTATTGTTTATGTATATGTGCATATATTTATGTATTTGTGTTTAACACAACTGGAGATTCTAAAGCTGTTGTAATGGTCTAGGTTTTTATATATGGTTATTTCTATGATTTCAAGATCATTTCTAGTGTTAAACTTTTTAAATTCCCATATCTTTATCTCTCACATTTTTTCAAGAAATAATATATTTATTGTATGTGTAGTACCTCACATCTATTCAATTTTAGGCATTTGATTCTAAGTAAGTTAATAGGTTTTTTTTTTTTGGCAGAAAGTTAAATGTAAAGAAGATGTTGAAGTAATCATTTGTGCTTCAGAATGGACAATTTAAGTGAAAGAGATAACTCATTTAAATCTGTTTGGCAACTTTTATTAAACTCTGATTTTAGAGGTAGGGCTTCCTTACCATTTAGGGCTCAAGTATATGATTCTTTTTATTTGTGTAAAAAAAATAACAAAATTTAACTTTTCTTTCTTTTGTAAACATCAGTGGGGTACAGAGTGAGAGGGCTTTTATTGTTTCCATTACGTAACTATTACATTACTTTAGTTACACATTCATCAACTTACATATTTTACAGAACCATTTGATTAATACATAATTAAAATCATATGCATTCATGGGTTATATTATCCCCCTTTTTCCCATAATGCATCATATTTTTTGAGATTTTTCTCTCCCTCTTTTCCTCTGTCCCCTCTATTTTATTTCCCCTCCCTTTCCCCTTTCCCCCACCTTACACTCACCCAATAATCCCCTCCCCCTTTCTTTTACTTTGCTTATATTTTCCCTTCTTTGGTAAGTATTATTGTTCATTTTTATGTATCGACATGTGTGTAGATTTTTTTCTTCCTTTTAAGTTCGATTTAGTTCCCACATATGAGTGAGAACATATGGTAATTCTTTTTTTGGGATTGGATTTGATCACTTAAGATGATGTTCTCCAGTTCTGCCCATTTTGCTGCAAATGACATTTCATTCGTCTTTATTGCTGAGTAATATTCCATTGTGTACGTATGCCACAGTTTTTAAATCCACTTCTCTGTTGATGGACATCTTGTTTGATTCCATACCTTTGGAATTGTGAAGAGTGCTGCATCAAATATGGAAGTGGAGGTGTCCCTGTGGTACAAAATTTAACTTTTAATCTCAGGTTTTGTTCTATGTAAACCACAAGAATTTAGGACATTTCATTATGAACCGAATAGTTCCTCAATTCAGCCTAATTGTTTGTGATAATAATATTTGAATGCTATTTTTATGGAACATAAAGGCAGTATACTAACTGTAAATCATTGTGAAGCATATAATCTGTAAGCATGGCCAATATTTTGGCCGGTAACATTTATAAACACTAAGACTGGTTTTCTCACACTGTGAAGGTAGAAAATCATGGACAACAAGAAAGATTTCCCAGAGATCACGGTGGTTGAAACTGCATTGCTATGATGGCTGTTTAGTGGTGATGAGAGAAAATCATACATGGAAATTAACTAGTCTCAGCTGTTTTCTATTTTTTATGTTCTCCTAGATTTTAGATAGATTACTAGCTCAGTTGGTAGAGCACTGCGCTGCAGTGTCTGAGGTCCCGAGTTCAATTCCCAGCACCACAAAAATGGGAGAAGGGCCTGGCAATCCACTCCCAAGGCAATCCCAAAACAGCCATTGAAAACCCTATGAGGGTCGCTGTGAGTTGGACTCGACTCGACGGCCCCTAACAACAACAAAACAACAACAACTCAATCAGCCATTGAAAACCCTATCAGGGTCACTAAATAAGTTGGATATGACTTGATGGCATTTAACTCATGCCTCTTTAGACATGACTTAGATTTTGTTATAGAGATAACACACATATGGAAAAACTAATGGTAAAATTTTAAGTCTCAGGATTAAAGACTGAAAATAACTGTGTCAAATCAGTAATTGTCAAATGAGGGTTATCTGTGCTTTTACATTGAGACTACCTATTTGAAATATCATTAAATATTAGTTTAGATGGTTTATAAGGTCTCTGATAGTATGTCATTCTAAGCCATAATCTGTTGAGAATTGTGTTTTAAATAAAATTATTTCTAACAGTTTGCAAGGATGCTCCTCATTCATAAAAGAAGTAGAAAGTCAGTGTTTAACATAATGTCCATCATTTTAATGTCTTTAGACACTAATGTTCAGTGGCTTTCCTCCAGTGAGAGACCCTCAGTTCTCTAAATAACTTATTTGCCCTTTTTAAAATTACAAAATATGTTTTTACTACCAAGGATGTGATTGCTCTCACTTAAGTCTTTAAAATAGGTAATGTAAGACATATGGTGTTTTCATAGAAATTTAAGGAGTATATTTGTATAAGAGGTATTAGATGGGTTGGGTTGCTTGTGACCTAAGCCAAGAACTGAAGATTAAAAATGTGTCAGCTTTTTATCATTGGAGAAAAGTGTTGCCTTCCTTAATTAAAAAAAAAAAAAAAAAAAAAAAAAAAACTTCCTTTTTTTTCAGGGTGCCTGCTGCATTAGCAAGGTGACTTTCCCTTTCTGGTGTTCGGTATTTACAGTGCCTTAAAGAAAAGGTAGTTAGGTGACAGGTGCTGTGTCATTTCCCCTTTACTGCACTGGTTTCTTAGAATCTGTGCTTCTTTTAGTACACTGACCCAAGAACTACAAAAGTTTATTATCATTCACAAGTTAACATAGTTGAGTATTAACTGTCAATGCCTTTAAAGTCTTTAATTCTTCATATTTCTCCTTAAATCATTAAAATTTTACAGAGGTCTAAGTAATTATTGTAATTTTCCACCTCCCCTAATTTTGTGAGCAGAACATGTATAATGAAATGATTAAATGCTTTGGAATCACATAAGCCTAGTTTCAAATCTGTTTCACCAGTTAACTTACTCACTGTGAGCAAGTTTATTAGTTTCTGTGTCTCAGCTTTCTCATCTATAAAATAGGTGTAGACATACCCATCTGATTATTGTAGTATTTAAATAAGATAATGTTTCTATAGAAAGGTCCCAGTTCAGTGTAGCATCTAGAAGAAGTAAGGGTGGATGTGGTCTTTCACTTTTCCCTAAGAACTGGCTGGGTAGAATTTATGTGTAATGTTTGTTTGAAAAATGAGAACTAAAGTAATAAACTTAAGGCTTCTTCTAGAGTTTTGTTGGTAATCACCAGTTCTCCTTTCTTATGTACAGCATATCCTGTTCCTCTAACAAGTATCAGAGGGCGAAAACCTCTTTTTGGAGAAATAGGACACACTATTATGAACTTACTTGTTGTGAGTAACTGAACTGTTTTATTAAGTGTTCTTATACTGTCACTTTAAATTTTTATTTAGCAAATTTCAATTCGTTATAGTTTTCTATTTTAATTTGACATATTTGCTATAATGAAGATTCACTTATAATAAGTCCTGATTCATTTAACATAAATGGGCTTTGGTTTTGATGAGCTGCTCTTTTTAGAATGTAATATCTCCTTATTTATGTATACCCGATTCTGATTGCCTTTTGATTAGTTCTGCAGTTCTTACATGTTTACATAATGTGAGACCTCTACACAGACTTCTAAAATTGTTGAAGCTTCAGTAAAAGTATTATTAGTAAAGCCCATGAGGTTTGTGATTATTGAGCAAATTATGGCCTTAGTTTCCTCATTGTAGTAGAAAGGGTTGGATTAGATGATGTCTGAGGTTCCTTTCTACCTATAATTTTTTGTAATTCTGTGTTTACCTAGTATCACAGAAAAATATTTAGTAGACTCACTTTCATTTATCCATGTCTGATTTGAAGACCATGTTAGTCAGCTTTCTGTTTCTGTTACAAACACTTGAGACAACTTATAAAGAGGAAAGGTTTATTTTGATTAAGAGTTTCAGAGGTTTTAGGTCATGGTCAGTTGGCCCTTTTGCTTGGTGGCTGTAGCAACTCAGTGCATCCTGTCCAAGTGCTTAGTGGAAGAAGCCTGCTTAGCTTGTGCCAGCCAGGAAACAAAAAGAATCAGGAAGGGGTGGGATACTAATATTCCCTTCAAGGGCATGCCCCCAATGACCTCATTTTCTCCCACTAGGACCTATGGTGCAATAGCACCATAGATTGGGGACTAAGCTTAGCACATGGGCCTTGGGGGACACATAAAAACCATAGCAAAGACCTTTTCTATTTTGAAAGATTTGTAACTTGAAAGAGAAGGTACCCCTCCCCGAATATTACAAACTTCTTGAGAATGCGATTCTTTATTATTCTTATGGAGTGGTTGGAGGGATTAGTGGTTTTTTTAAGTTGGTAACTGCTTTTTCTGGATGTCAGTTTGATAACTCTGCGTCACACAGATATTTTTAAGAAAGGATTTACAAATGAGTAAATGTTCAGGGGTAGTAGTTTTAGTTTATGGAAATGTGATTATTTTATGTAGGACCTTCGAAATTACCAGTATACCTTGCATAATGTAGATCAGCTACTGATTCATATGGAAATGGGAAAAAGCTGTATAAAAATACCTCGGAAAAAATACAGTGATGTAAGTATAATTGTTTTATTCAAATATTAAAGACAAATATTTGCATAAAATTTTGGTTTTTGTTTTGAGTTAAGCTATCTAATGTATAATGGTAACAAATATGGTTTTGAAATTTTAGAATTTATTTAATCCCATATTTCACCTTTTTTCTTCATTGTTTTAACTATTAACTGAAGTGATTTTATTTTAAAACATTGGCTTTTGTCACATTCCCAGGGAGTTGTCCAAGCCAAAGCTTGATAATTACGAAGCTCATGAGGAATATAATTCTTAGAATAGGCATAAAATATTAAAAGTTCTTCTAAACAAATGTTGTGGTTTTTCCCAGGTAATGAAGGTAATAAATTCTTCTAATGAGCATGTCATTAGTATTGGAGCTAGTTTTAGTACAGAAGCAGATTCTCATCTAGTCTGTGTACAGAATGATGAGGTTTATCAAACACAGGCCAACAGTGCCACTGGCCATCCGAGAAAAGGTAAGAATCATGGTTCCTACTGCTAATTTGTAAAGATACTTAATTAATAGAATTCCTTCCAGAGGAGAAAATACATATTTTACTTATTTGTTGAGTTGATGATAAAATAGTATGCTTAAAATTTCAGCTGCATAAACAGCAGATTGAAAGTTTTTCTTTCTAGCTATGATAGGCATAAAGTCTTGGAAGACTGTATTGCTTTTGATATCTTCATGTTTAGTGTATCCCAGAGAGTGGGAGTCTCACTTTGAATTATCTCTCTCTGGAATGAGGTGGATATTTTTCACATTTGTTCAGTCTCCAGATCCTTGTCATTAGGGGATCACAGGGTATGGTGGCACATGTGTCTAACCTAAAAAAAAAAAAAAAAAAAAGAAAAGAAAAAAAGAAAAAGGGTTGGGGATGCAGTCCAGTGGTAGAGCACTTGAAAGTATGTGCGAGCCCTGGGTTCAGCTTCCAAGTACCACAAAACACACACACACACACACACACACACACACCCTGTAAATGGTTGGGAATATAAAATGATAAAAGTGGTAGAGTAAGCAGCATCTGTGACGTTACACTCAGCTGTGGCTGAATGGCCTCAGTACTGCTGTGATTACCAAACTCTTGTAGTAGAGGGCCTGATGAATTCAAAGTGAAACTAAGTATTGTATAGAATACATTATTATAGGAAAACATTAAGATAGCTTCGTATTCTGACTACTAACTTCTACTCTGACTATCTTCTCCTCTCCTGTTGTAAAGGTAACATATACTCATTTATTGTAAGCTTGTAAAATAGATTTTG
The DNA here is from genome assembly GCA_007922755.1 of Pedetes capensis. NCBI lineage: Eukaryota > Metazoa > Chordata > Mammalia > Rodentia > Pedetidae > Pedetes > Pedetes capensis. The sequence goes on from VMDO01006397.1 coordinate 42,254, forward strand.
AAAAGTAACAAAAGAAAAAAGTGCCAAGATAAGGCCACTGTTGACATTTTACTATATTTCCACCTTACATTAATATATAGGTTAAATAGATGATGTTTTACTGGATATTTATACTTTCATATTGTGCATTTTTTACTTAACCTGTAAGTAGCATTTTTGTCATTAAAATTGAATACTTTCAAATATTTAATAGATATATATTTATGTTGTAAGATTTAAAAGATATATTTATACAGTAGTGAAAAAATCTCCTTCCCCTAACCACTTAGCCATCCTCTTACCCTTCCACAGGGAACTAAACCAATGTTAATCAATTTCTTGTGTGTCCTTTCAGACACTTTTTACTTTAATATATATCAAGCAAATACATATATGCCCTCCTGTCCTACATTATCTTTTTCTTCCTACCATTTTATTATACAAGTTATAATATTTGTTCTATTATGCATCTTGCTTTTATTATTTTTAATACATTATTATTTCTATACATTATTATTTTTAACACATTATTCTATGTTGGTAAAGAGCTTTCACATTCCACATATATAGAAGGTACACATATGTGTACATCATTTGACTGTCCCTTACTGATAGACATAAGGTATTACCAGTCCTGAGCTACTTATAAAAATTCAACTATAAAGAATCTTCTACACATAACCATTTTGTACACTGTCAAATTTACCTATAGAATAAGTTCCTAGAAGTGGAATTGGTGTGTCAAAGGTTACATTTATTTGTAATTTTAATATTGTTATTGTTGTTGGGTGCTGCCTAGTAGGTATCCAACTCATAGTGACCCTACGTACAACAGGTGAAACACTATTGTCAGTGCGTCTCTGTTATTCATAGGGTTTTCAATGGCAGATTGATTTTTGGGAGCAAGTTGCCAGGTCCTTCTCCCAAGCCTTCAGTATCTGGTGTTCCCAGGAGGTCTCCTATCTAAGTACTAACCAAGCCAGACCCTGCTTAGCTTCTGAGATCTGATGGGATCGCATGCCACAGTGCTATGGCTGCAGGCTAATATTAATATACAATTGTCAATTATGGTCTCCATAGAAACTGTGCTGATTTTATACTGTAACCAGTAGTAAATGTGGGATTTCCCACACCCTCACTAACACAGGCACAAAATATTTTAAATAGTACAATAATCCATCATTTGTTAGATATAAACACTAAATTATTTTTGTGCACTATTTAATTTTAATTTTGTTCTTTTAGTATTTTATTTGACTTCTGATGTGTTATGAACATAACATTTATTGAGTACTTATAATGTACATGCTGCACATTTGATTTTAAAAAATATATAACAAAATGAGCAGGTTAAAACATCAGTAATTGTTGTATTTCATTATAAGTGACAGGTGCAAGTTTTGTGGTATTCAATGGTGCTCTAAAAACATCTTCAGGATTTCTTGCTAAGTCCAGCATAGTTGAAGGTATGAGATTTATCTTTAATTGTTTAAAAGTTGTTTTCTATGATCTTTAAAAAGTGTATTTGATGCTTACAAAAGAATATATGTAAGTTATAAAGAGCAATACCACAAACTTAACTTGAAATCATCACCCAGCCCAAGAACTAGAACATAACTAGTATTGGATCTACTTATGCCTTCTTCCCCTTCTCTCCAAGAATTGGCTGCTAAAGTCCATACTGTGTTTATCATTCTCAGGCTTATTATTTTCACTCTGTATGTACATATGCTTAAATAATACATTACTTTTGCTTATTTAGGAGATTTATTAAAATGCTATCATTTTTCACATAGTAATATGGAAATTACTGTTTTTACTTTTCTGTTTGTAAAATTTATGCATGTTATTGCCTGTAACTATAGCTTATTCATTTTCAGTGCTATTAAATATTTTATGAATTTATGACCATTTGTTCATCTCCTAATCATAAATTTCTGGGTTGTTTCTTTTTTTTTTTTTTAACTATTACAAACAATGGTGCAAATAGAATTATTTGTGTATATGGACACTGGACACATATCCAGAAGTTCTCCTAGAGTAGGTATTTAGGAGTAGAATTTCTGGCCTGTAGATCAGCAAATGTTCTATTTTATAAGATACTACTAAATTGTTTTCCAAAGTGATTATACCAATTTGCATTACCATCAGTACATAAAATTTCTCATTGGTCTACATACTCTCCAAACATGTTATCAGCAGATTATTTAATTTGTGTCAATCTGGTAGATATATCTGAATATGGTCATTATTAGCATATTTATTTACTAGTAAGTACAACATCTTATTACATATTTATTGGGCACATGTGAGACCTCTTCTGCATGTCTTTTTTCCTAACTGGTTTGTGGTTTATATAGTGTCATCTATTGTGGATTCCTCTCCTGTTTTTTAAATGACATAGAATAATTGTTCAAGTTTATGTATAGTACAGTGTGACAATTTGATGCATACATATGATATGTGATGATCAAACTGGAGAATTAGCATTTCCATATCCTTAAACATTTACCATTTCTTTATGTTGGGAAACTTCAAATTCCTCTCTTCTAGTTCTTTATAAAATATATAAAAATTTATTGTGAACTGTAGTCAGCTTCCTATAGGTAGAAAATTAGAACTTATTCCTCCTGTATAACTGTATTTGATACCTATTGTCCTACCACTCTTTATCCCCCTACTTGCTACCCTTCCTTACCTGTAGTAACTACTATTTTATTCTCAGTGTCTATGAAGTCAACTTTTATAGGTTCCACATACGAGTAAAAACAAGTGGTATTTTTCTTTCCACATACAGCTTATTCACTTAATGTAATGTCTTCCAGTTCCATCCACATTGCTACAAATAACAGGATTTCATTCTTCTGGCTGAATAATATTTCATTGTCTATATAATCAGGGAATCATGGTATGTGTATACCACATCTTTGTTATGCATTCATCTGTTGATGAACACCTCAGTTGATTTCATATCTTGGCTATTAAGAGTGGAGGTACAATAACACATCAGTGTGCAGATACCTCTTTGATATATAATTTCATTTCCTTTGGAGATATACCCAGTAGCTGGGTAGTTGAATCACATGGTGGTTTTAGTTTTAGTTTTAGTTTTTTTGAGGAACTTCCATACTCTTTTCCATGATAAGTGTACAAATTTATATTACTACCAATTGTTGTTGTTGTTAGGTGCCATCGAGTCAGTATCCGACTCATAGCGACCCTCATAGGGTTCTCAGTGACCCTCATAGGGTTTTCAATGGCTGACTGTTTTGGGATTGCCTTGGGAGTGGATTGCCAGGCCCTTCTCCCATTTTTGCGGTGTTGGGAATTGAACTTGGGGCCTCAGAGACTGCAGCGCAGCGCTCTACCAATTTAGCTAAATCCCAGTCCATTATTACGAATAGTGTATAATAATTCTGCTTTCTTGGGCTACAGATGTAGCTGTAGAATCATCCTTGCCCAGCATGTGCAAAGCCCTAGGTTCAATCCTCAGCATCACAAAAGGGAGGAAAGAAGTTTCATTTTCTCTGCATCTTTACCAGCATTAATTAATTAATATTATTTATTTATTTTTGTCTTTTGAATATAGCCATTCTGATTACAGTGAGAGACTATTTCATGGGAATTTTGATTTGCATTTCCCTGATGATTAGTAATGTTGAGCATTTTCCCATACACTTGTTAGTCATTTGTATATCTCCTTTTGAGAGATATCTTCAGATCATTTGCACATTTCTCAATAGGATTTTTGTTTTGTTTTGAGATAAGATCTTGTTGTATAGCCCAGCCTGGCGTTGAATTTGTAATCCTTCTGCCTTAGCCTCCCAAGTGTAGGGATTACAGGTGTGCACCACCTTATCTGGCATTGGAATGTTCTTTTGCTGTTGAGATTTTTCAGTTTCTTGTATGTTCTGGATATTAATTCCTTGTTGGGTAAATAGTTTGCAAATATTTTATCCTATTCTGCAGGTTATGTCTTCACTTTGCTGATTGTTTCTTTTACTGTATAGAAGCTTCTTAGTTTGATATATATTTGTTTTATTTACACTTTTTGTTATCTGTGCTTTTTGTTCTTATAAAAAAAATTACCTATGCAGAAGTTTTGAAATGTTTCCCCTCTGTCTTCTTTTGAGAATTTCATAGTTGTGGAATTTAAATTTAGGTACTTGATCCATTTTGAGTAGATTTTTGTACATAGTAAGAGACAGGGGTCTAGTTTTATTCTTTTGTGTGTGGATGTCCAGTTTTCCAAGCACCATTTATTGAAGATACTGTCTTTTCACCAGCATATGTTTTTGGCACCTTTATTGAAGATCAGTTGGCTATGTTGTTATTGTTAGGGGCTGTTGAGTTGGGTCCAACTCATAATGATCCTCATAGAGTTTGCATTGGCTAACTGTTTTGGGATTGTTTTTGAGAGTGGATTGCCATATCCTTCTCCCATTTTTTGCGGTGTTGGGGATCAAACCCGAGTCCTCAGAGAGTGCAGACCAAGCGCTCTACCAACTGAGCTAAACCCCAGTCCCAGTTGGCTATAGATGGGTGGATTTATTTCTGGGTTCTCTATTCGGTCCCATTGGTGTATATGCTGGGTTTTATGCCAATGCCATGCTATTTGGGCTACAATAGTTTTGAAGTATGCTTTGAGGTTGGGTATTAGGATGCTTCCAGCCTTGTCCTTTTTGCTCAAGATTGATTTGGCTATTCAGGGTCCTTTGTGGTTTCATGTGAATTTTAGGATTTTTTTTTTCTATTTCTGTGAAGAATGCCATTGGTATTTTGATGGATATTACATTGAATCTGTAAATCACCTTGGATAGTGTAGACATTTTAACAATATTAATTCTTCCAATCCATGAACATAGATGTCTTTGCATTTTTCTGTGTCCTTTCAATTTCTTTCACCATTGTTTTATAATTTTCATTTTAGAACTCATTTACTTCCTTGGTTAAATTTACTCCTTTTGTTATTGTTGCTATTGTGAAAGGGATTGCTTTTTGTTGTTGTTGTTGTTGTTATTGTTTTGAGACAAGGTCTTCCTGTGTAGCACAGGCTGGCCTGGAACTTAGGCAAACCAAGCTGGCCTTGAGCTTGCATCGCTCTTCCTGCCTCAACCTCCCAAGTATTGCAATTACAGTGTGTGCCACCATGCAAAGGCAATAGGCCTAGCTTTGTGTCTTTCACATCATTAATTGCTATATGGGATTTGGTTGGTGATGGTGATGGGTTCCTCTGTGTGTATGTGTGTGTTGTGGGGTGCTTGTGAATTGAACGCAGGCCCTTGCACATGCTAGGGAAATGCTCTAGCACTGAGCTATACTGCCAGACCTGGATTGCTTTCTTGATTTCATTCTTAGTGGGCTTGTTCTGGGTATATAAAAATGCTACTGATGTTTATATGTTGATTTTTTTTATCTGCAACCTTATTGAATTTGGTAGTAAATTCTTTTTTTTTTTTTTTTTTTTTTTTTGCCTGTGGTGGGGGTTGAACCCAGGGCCTCTCACTTGCATGCTCTGCAAGTGCTGGACCACGGAGCTGCACCCCCAGCCTTTTTTTTTTTTTTTTAACTTTTTGAGACAGGGTCTTGCTAAGTTATGCAGACTACCTCTATTCTCAAAATTGCGATCCTCCTGCCTCCGCCTCCCGAGCTGCTGGGATTACAGTTGTGTGCCACCGTGCCCAGCTGGTAATAAATTCTTAACAGATTTTTTGGTAGAATTTTTCTCTATGTAAAATCATGTAATTTGCAAACGGATAATTTTCTTCCTCCTTTCCTATTTGGGGGCTCTTTATTTCTTTCTCTTGATTTAGTGCACTGGCTAAAACTTCAAAAACTATGTTAAGAGTGGTGAAAGTGGACATCCTTGTCTTGCTCCTAATCTTGAGATAGTTCCAGCTTTTCTCCTTTCAGTATGATATTAGATGTGGATTTCTCATGTATTGGCTTTATTGTGTTAGGGTATGTTCCTTCTATACCTAATTTATTGAGGGTTTTTATCATAAAGGGAAGTTGAATATCAAGTGCTTTTTCTACTTCTATTAAGACGATTGTATGTTTTTTGTCCTTCATTTGGTTGATATGATAAATTATGCTCATTGATTGGGCATGTCGAATCATCTTAAATCCATGGGACAAATTCTACATAATCATATATAGGTTCTTTGAGGTGCTGCTGGGCAGTTATTTCATCATAGCCAAAAGCATAAATTCTTGTCTTTGTTTAACCTTAAGAAAAGAATCCTTAACTTTGTGAAATATTTTTCTTATTTTCCTGGTAGAAAACAATTGTTAAGATGATTAACACAAGATTTAACACTTACATCTTTCAGTGACCATATTTTGAGAGTAAATTTTATAGCTTAAGCATACAAATTGATATTTGGCAGTAGAAATGTAAAACATAACTCTTATTTCTAGATGGCTTAATGGTACAAATAACTCCAGAGACCATGAATGGCTTGCGGCTAGCTTTACGAGAACAAAAGGACTTTAAAATTACTTGTGGTAAAGTTGATGCAGCAGACCTAAGAGAATATGTGGATATCTGCTGGGTAGATTCTGAAGAAAAAGGAAATAAAGGGTAGGAATATTTTGTTACTAAAATGTAATTGGTTTGGTGGAGGGGGAAGGAGGAACACTTCTTAATAAAATTAAATATTTTATGAATGAGTATAGATTTGTGCCATTGATTTAATGCTTATATTTCAATAAATACAATCTGGTTTTTGGGTGTTTTTTTTCCCAGTATTGGGGGGCTGAACCCAAAGCCTCCCTCTGGCATGCTTTGTAAGCACTGTACCTCTGAGCTGCACTCCCAGCCCATTTTTTTACTTTTTACTTTGAGACAGGGTCTCACTAAGTTATGCAGGCTGCCTCTGGTCTCCAACTTGAGATCCTCCCACCTTTGCCTCACGAATTGCTGGGATTATAGCGTGAGCCACCACCCTAGCCCAGTCTGTTTTTTCAGACATGTTCCTAACCAGTTTCATGAGTGTTTGTTTTTTTTTTTCCCCCTTTGGCAGGATGCTATTCATGGGTGGTCAATTTGGGAGAGTGCCAATGTTAATACATCCTTTAGGTAGCAGTATGGGATTGCTACCAGCACTGAGAAAAGGCAAAATACTTTTTTTGTCATATTGTATATATTTTTGTCAAGTAAATAAGAATTCCCTTTGAATGACTGAATTATTTTCATTTACTATACATTTAAGTTGGACTTAATATGTACATTAGAGGCCTTATAGATTATTACTGCCACTTTCCTCTCTTCAGTTCCCTATTGTCTTCCACTTTTGGAGATTAGCTAAAGGGTTCGGCACAAACAAGGAGGAAGAGGCCTAATGAAGGATTCTAAAATAGAGTTTATTTTATTTGTTTATTTATTGTGGCACTGGGAAGCTGAACCTAGAGTATCACTCATATTTTGCAAGAGATCTACCACTGTATCCCCAACCCCCTTTATAATTTTCTTTTTTAATCTTGAGACAAGGTCTTGGTAAGTTACACAGGCTGCCTCTGGCCTTGAACTGGTTACGTTCTTGTCTCTGCCTCCCAAGCTGCTGGGATCACAGGTGTGCGCCACCACGCTCAGCAAAATAGAGTTTTTGAATTTATGAGAAAGTTTTTCTGTTAGGAGACTATTTAAATTATTCTAAACCTATCCCTGAATTGGGCATATGAAAAAGGAGATATAATTTCTTGATGAATAAAAAAGATTACTACACAACCAAATTGTGATAAATGAACTATGGATTTAATTATTTTGTATCTAGAGATACTTTATTGATGCTTTAAATTTAAAACTTTCATTCTCGTCTGCTTTGTTCAAATCTAGTCATTTTATTTCATAAAAAGCACTTTAATAATAGTCCTTTTGCGTTTTATTCTGTAGTGTTATCAGTTCAGTGGATGGAATATCATTACAAGGATTTCCAAGTGAAAAAATAAAACTGGAAGCAGATTTTGAAACTGATGAGAAGATTGTAAAGTGTACTGAGGTAAAAGAGAAAGAAGATCCCTTCCCTTTGTATGCTGTGTTTGGATATGGTTTCAGGTTTTTTTTTAATTTGGGTAGTGCATACTCAACCACTGAATGTTTAAGTATAGCTTTTTACACTTTGAGACACACACATATTTCAACCCAAGACTGTCTCTCACACACCAGATTTTGATTTCCATAGGCTCATTTGAGGAAATTGCTTTGATTGATGGTCCTTCCTGCTAGCTAATAATTAAATTTTGGCAACATTGCTGTCTTTGTACTGTAATATATTACTTTGCCATATTATTATTTTCATTTTACTGTCATTTTAAAATAAATATTGACATCAATTTATAATCAGCATTCACATGATAGTTATTTTTGCCATGTACCATTTTTTTTTAAAAAAATATGAGGATATAAAACTATAGACTCCCAACCTAGTAGTCTACTTTATTTCCTCTTATCCTCTCTTCTGCTCACGCAATCATCATCATTCATTTCTTGTGCAATCTTTGTGATTTTATGTATGTGCAAGATAAATAGAAACAATGGGAGACTATGGAAACGATGGATTGTTGTTTCTTTGTTTGATCTGATTCATTTCATATGGATGTCCTTTTAGAATGGACTCTCAAAACTGAATTAACAAGGATTTCATTTGATATAAGTCAATTTTAGGTAAAAAAAAAAAAAAGTAGGTGAGCCATTCCCATAATTTGTAAACTTTGGTTTTAAATTTTTATTTGTAATGTAGATAAAGAATGGTCTCATTTAGTGATTTTTATGGAATTAACATTGGAATTTTATTAAAGTTGAAAGCAGCAATTGTTGCACTTTTATTTTTAATCTTAATTATAACTTGTTTCCCAATGAAATGCATTTCAGGTGTTCTACTTTCTCAAGGACCAGGATTTATCTGTTTTATCAACTTGTTATCAGTTTGCAAAAGAAATAGCCATGGCCTGTAGTGCTGCACTGTGCCCTCACCTGAAAACTCTAAAGAATAATAGAATGAATAAAATTGGACTCAGAGTTTCCATTGACACTGATATGGTAAAGCATATTTTTGTGATGTATTTTTAAATGAATATTGAATATTAAAATAGTCAAAAGATTTTTCTGTAACTTTTTGAGAAAAGATAACTTTTTGTTTGTTATGCAAGGGATTAAACACAGGGCCTTATGCATGTTAGCCAAGCTCTCTACCCTAATTTATATCTCCAGCCCTTTAAATTTTGGACTTTGACAATGTGATAAGTGAAAAATTATACCCCAGTTTTAACATAATGTGCATGATATTCATCTTACATGTAAGAGACATTGTTCTTTGAACTTTCAGTTCATATCTATTAGGTATATTTATTTTGTAACTGTTTCCAACATTCAATATAGATTTTTAAAGTGGATTCTTCATTAGAATGATTAATATAAACATGAGTTCATATGCTGGTTTGCTTTTCTCCAGCCAAGATGTGTTATACTGATTATTCCTACTGCAAAGAGGAAGTTTTATTTTTATTATACCATTAAAAATCCCCCTTTCAAGGAAGCTCCTGATATTATTTGAGTAAGCACTATTAATGTTTTTTTCAGTCAAATGTATTAAAATATAATTTTTGCTAGTAACATTGAGTTCAAATATTAAATATTATTGCAAGAACAATTTGAAATATTTCTAAGTAGATTTTTCCAATGCCATTATTATTTTATTTAAGTGATATTGGTAATTAGTTAAAGCCTCAGCCCTCCAGTGTTCATTGAAAGGAAACCTAAAGTATAAAGTAGTGACAATATTTATGATATCTGTGGGAGGGATGATTCTAACTTATGTGGTAGATGGATAAATGGAATACAGGAGAATGTGGAATTTTTTAAAAATAATATATAGACTATTATACTACTATGCTTAAACTGCATATTTAGAAATATTTTTTATTTTATAGTCATCTGCTGAGCTAAACCAAATTGCTAATTTCCTAGGGTAATCTAATCAAGATTTTTTTTTTCCCCAGGTTGAATTTCAGGCAGGATCTGAAGGTCAACTTCTGCCTCAGCATTATCTAAATGATCTCGATAGTGCTCTGATACCTGTGATCCACAGTGGGACTGCTAATTCTAATTTACCATTAGAAATAGAATTAGTATTTTTCATTATAGAAAATCTTTTTTAGTGAAAGGATAGGCCATATTATATATTGCAAACTGATCTGTTAATTCCAGCACTAAAACTGAAATGCCACAAACACTAAAAGTATGTTTGATGTTTGAGACATTCGCTTTATAGGCAGGAATGATCTTTTAAAATTATTAGCACAATATTTAAATATCTAAAAATTTAAGGGATCCACCATTTTTGAAGCTTTACTCTCAATAAAAGTACTGAAAAGACAAAGATCTCTTCTACCTTTAAAAAATTTGTAGCATTTACTGTGTTATTTAAATCCTAAGCCAAAGTATCTGCACTTAGTTATTCCTCTTTACCCCAAGAATGATTTTTATGAAGGCTCTTTTCAGATGTAACCTTATGAAGGAAATTACTGTTTTGTGTATATGATAATAGAATATTGGTTTCTAAGTCTGTTAAAAATGTATTTCATTAGCACAGACCAGTTTTGAGATCTTCCACTTATAATTCATTGAATAAAGCCAGTAACTTATTTATATAAATGGAGACCTGTCTCCGTAAATAGATAAACTGTTTGTATTAAAGTCAGAATTTTGCCTTTTTTTCCTCAAATTATTATATATATTGTTTTTCTTGATTAAATGGGTATTCTTGAAATAATTGTGGGTGCTTCAGGATTTTATGTTTCTATATTTAAGTATATTGTTTTTTATAGAGCAACATATGATTTGAAATGTATTTCATAAATCTTTAATAATTTATATATAGGTAATATTTTTGTAACAGTACATTGTCTTTCCTCCTCCTTTCTAAAATATACCACTATATTTACTTCTAAGAATGACAACAGGCCAGATGACCCTTGAAGTAGTCATTATGTAGCAGTAAATGAAGCCTAAAATAGCTTTTTTATTTCCATGTTATTCCTTAGAAATTTCTTGACAACTCTGCGTATTTTCATTGACACCAATATATGAAATATAAATTTTAATGAACTACTTTTGCATATCTTAAATTCTTTGTATGGTATTTTTTATAACAGGATATTTAACATAAGTTAAAGTCTATGTATTTGAAACTGTTACAGAGCTTTCCTTTTTACTTCAAACAGCAAAAAAGAAAAAGAAAAATAGCATTTAAGTTATATAAAATCTAATCATTTTGATGCCTTTAAGAAATTCTTATGTACAGTATATATATTTTGTATCAAAAACACTCGTGTATGCAGCTCAAGAAAAAGAAACCACATTAAATAGCCCTGTTTCAAGAAAAAAGATTATGAAACATTTCAACCTGTAGATCAAATCAAGCCTATAACTCAGGATCTGAGGTCTCCAGCTAGGAGAGACCAGGAGTTTTAACTTGTTCTGTCATGTGATCCCTACTGAATCATATCTGTAGTATGAGCCAAAGATACAGTTTGGAAGAGAGTATCAGTCTTCTGGAAATTGCTACTTTCTAAACAAATGTAAAATGTTGCAGATATTAAATAAAATGGCAACATATAATTTGTGAAATTTATTGAAATGATACAAAGACAATTGCATATCAAATTCAGTTTTGCTTTAGATAATGATTTTGCAATGTAGCAATGTATACACTTATTTTGTAGTATAATTACACAATTTATGACTATTGAACTTACCTTATGCCCAAATGGTGGAAGGATCTTCCACTATGGGATAACTTTGGATTTGTTTTCCTAAGTGTCTATATTCAATAAATATTGGAATTATGTGCTTAAAGTTTGGAAGCACATTTTAAAGCATTCTTTGTAGATGTTTATTTCTGAATGCATTTGCTACTTATTTGGTCATTTCCTCACATTGGCACTTAATTGAAATTTTAGTTTGTAAAGGGTGAACAAATAGAATGGCTCCTTAGCTGGCATGGTGGTGCATGCCTGTAATCCCAGCGGCTTGGGAGGCAAAGGCAGGAGGATGGCAAATTCGAGATCAGAGGCAGTCTGTGTAATTTAGTAAGACCCTGTCTCAAAAAAAGTAAGAAAAGGGTCTGGGGGTGCAGCTCAGTGGTCCAGCACTTGCAAAGCATGTGAGCACGAGGCCCTGAATTCAACCTTCAGTACCACAAAAAACAAAAAACAACTCCCTGTGCTAAGTCTATAATGATTTATTTTTGGTCTTATGCCTTTTAATACAACTCGCGTTCTCTGAATTTTGAAATATGAAGTAAAATATATCCCCTTTGTTTTCTGCAGCTATCAAACCAACCTTGTATGTCTGTATGTGTGTTAGGTACAGATGACTTTATTAGGTTTTATTGGTTGAAACATGAATAAAAAGTTCTTTCCCTCTTGGAGCCAAATGTATGAGACAGATAATACAGAGCAAAAGTTTTTAAGTAGTAGAGATCTGGTGGTTGACAAGGTGATTGGAAAACAATCCAGGAGGAAGGCCACGTCATTAATGAGAAGACAACCTCAGAACCTGTTAAATCACGGGCATTGAAATTGTCTGAGCAAGCAAGAGCTGAAAGTCTGAGATGTACATAACATTGTAGAAAGACTGAACTTTACTTTTGAAGGCAATTTACTTTGAACTAGCCTTTGTTATGTAAATATATCCAGAATAGGCAAATTCATAAAGATAGAAAGTACGTCAGTGGTTGCCTAGGTTTGGGAGATAGGTGGGAAATGGAGAGTTATTGCTTTGGAGTGATGAAAACATTCTCAAGTTGATTGTAGTGATGGTTGTACAAGTCTATGACTATGACTACACTGAATTATACACTTTTTTTTTTTTTTTTTTTTGAGACAGGGTCTCACTACGTAGCGCAGGCTGGCTTTGAACTAGAGATTCCCCTGCCTCAGCTTCCCACGTTAGCCGCCACACTCATCTTTAATTATACAATGTTTTAATTACGGAAATGTAATAAAATGCACCCAAAACATTAAAAACTTCAAAATTTTCTTATAGAGGTAGAGAAAACCCAGAGTATAGGGAAGCTTCAATGAATGTAGATAAAAGTCATTACAACTCTAGAAAGAGTTAAAGATACTAAAGTCTGAAGGGTTGATCGAGAACAGCGACCATTTGTGTTTTGTATCAGTTGACATATTGTTACTCTAATTTTACAACTGGCAGCTTCAGTTGTATTGGCATAGTAGAAGGCCATGTTTCTAACTCTGATCAGTCTGACTCAAACTATTTCTCCTATGCCAGCTTGGCGTCAGAAAATAAGGAGTTTGGGGGGGCGTTAGGACACTGGCAAGGGGAAAGGAAGACAGAAAAAAAGCAGTTCTGCATCCTTGTGCAGCAACACTCCTTTTTATGGAGTAATAATGAATCCACGGCTAGAAGAAAGTATATCCCAACTTTGGAAACTCGTACTCAACACCAGCAACCGCTTTCGCGGCCATGTTGGAAGAACCACTTGCTTTCTGACTTTTCCGAAACCTTTCGCGACACTGGCACGGCCAACTCTGCGCTGGAGAAGCTGCGCGTGCGCACCGCTGCTTGCTGCTTCTGGCTCGGCGTTACCAGAGCGCCCCGCGGCCCACAGGCTGTTTCCCAGGCCGCTGTCTGTCGCTTGTGGAATCCGGTTTCCACGCCACCCGTGACCGTCTCCGTGGTGCCAACCGTTCGGCGCCTGCGCAGACGGCGGGCGTCCGTCACCATGACAACGCCCGCTGGGGGCCCGGGTAAGCGTCGTTCTTGGTGGCTTCCTGCCAGGCAGCGTCGGAGAAGCGGCGCTACGCGGTCTTCTAAGTGGCTGTTTCGCTTTGCAATTTCTGTGGCGTCAGCCCAGAGGGGTCGTTCTGAGAGACTCTCGTGGCAGAGGCGTGTTTCGAGTCCCCGCTGTCCTCCTCAGCTCGGGATCTTGGAGCTGAGAGGCTCTAGGTGTCTTAGCGCGCGCCCACGATCTACTGGGCGAAAACCGTGGTTCCCGGGGAGGGCATTAAGGGAAAAGCATTTGGGGCGCGAGAGAATGGCAGGATTGTTGCCTTCTGACGTCTTTGAAAAGAATGTGACATTCATCTAATCAATACTTTGAATAGACCAAACGGGAAGTGACCTGTGGTTAGTGCACCTCATCTTTAGGAGTTAGGCGAGAGTTAGTAATGCATCGAAGACTTGTAGCCAGGTATTATTCCACCTTCTCTGTGCACAACCTTTGGAAGCTGGTAATTAGTGTGGAATCGAAAGTATTTAAAACTGCGTTCGTGCAATTGTACACTAGAAGGTTACAGTCTCTTACGTGATCCTGAGTAGCCTAATTAGGCAGCTTTGGTGACCCATTCCTTTTTCAATTTAAATATTTTCTGATTGTAAACATAGTATATGCACGTTATATAATTTTTTTTTCCCCCGGTACTGGGGGTTGAACTCAGGGCCTTGCACTTGCATGCTCTGCAAGTGCTGGACCACCGAGCTGCACCCCCAGTCCATTTTTTTTTTTTTTTAACTTTTTGAGACAGGGTCTCGCTAAATTACGCAGACTGCCTCTGATCTCGACCTTGGGATCCTCCTGGCTCCGCCTCCCAAACCGCTGGGATTGCAGGCGTGCGCCACCGAGCCCAGCTGTTATATAACATTTAAGGTATAATGACCTAGGAAAAAATTCATAATGCCAAGAGTATCATAGAGATCTTTTTGGTATTTTTTAACAATCTTGACTTTGAGAAACTAGCGTTAAGATCATAGTAAATGTGTTTTGTAGCCTATATCTTGTAATATCCTTACTTCACAAGAACTTTTTATAAACACAATTGTGAATGATCAAATTGTCTTACTATACAAAAATAAAAATATGTTCTCAACATAGGAAGGTTCAAAAGGCACAGTAAGATTTATAGTGAAAAATTCCTTCCCGTCCCTCAACCAATCAGTTCTCCACACAGGCATCTACTATTACCCCTCCTTGTTTATCCTTTCAGCAATATTTTATATCCATGCCATATATACTATTATCTTTTCCTTTCTCAAATTTTTTATATCCAAATAAATTTTATAGCATTGGTTTTTAGCAGTTTAGAACAATGTTAGTTTTGAAGGTCAGAAGACTCACTGGGCTAAAATCAAAGAGTCAGCAGGGCTGCATTCATTTTGGAGGAGCAAGTGACAAGAATGTTCTTGCCTGTAATGGCCTCTAGAGACATATATTCATTGGCTTATGGTCTCTTCCTCCATTTTCAAAGCCAGAAATGACTGGCTCAGTCTTTCTCAGAGTATCACTTTGACTCTCCTGCCTCTCTGTTGTACTTATAAGGACCTTGTGATTAAATTTAGTACACTCAAATAATCTGGAGCCCTCCTGCCCCATGTCATGGTCATCTGAGCAACCTTAATTCCATCTGCAACCTTAATTCCCTTTTTGCTGTGTAACATATTAGTAGGTACCAGGATTAGGACATAGACTTCTTTGAGCTACTATTCTTTCTATGACAGTACCATTATTATTATTCACCTTTCTTTTTCTTTTTTTTTTTTCACTTAAAATATGTTAAGTATCTAACATATCTTTGAGATTATATCTATACATACGGAGTTGCCTTATTCAAGAGCTGCATAATGTTCCCTTGTAGGAATATGCCATAATTTAGTGAATCCATTTGTTACTGTTTGAAATGGTCACTGGGGGCAGGACTTTGGAAGTTTTTACTTAACACCTGTGGATTTGGGAAGCTTTCTGCCTCCTGCCTCACAATTCCATGAGGTTGTCTGACATTAGCCCTACCTTCTGCTGTTGCCATGCCTGCCCCCCAATCATTATGTTAGACAATCTGAACTTTGAATAAGTCTCCATGAGTTTGTTTTGTTTTTGTTTTTGCTTCAGGAACAACTAATAACCATTATTGATGCACATTTAGGTTTTCAGTCTTGCTATTACAAGCAATACTGCAATACATATCCTTACCCCTATGTGAGTATATCTGTCTGTGGAATAAATTCATAGAAGTGGAATTTCAGGATCAAAGGATAGATTTTTTTAACTTCCTTCCTTTTTTGTCTTTATTGATATGTAATTTGCACAGCATACACTCCACTCATTTAAAGAATTTAATTTAATGGTTTTTATTGTACTCATAGACTTGTGAAACCATCACCATAATGAATTTTAGAATATTTTCATCATCAAAAAAAAGAACCCATCTCTCTTTTAATACCCTAAACCACTAGTAATCTACTTTCTCTCTGTATGAATATGCTTATGCCGGAATTTCATGTAAGTGGAATTATACAGGATGTGACCCTTTGTTGCTGCTTATTTCACTAGCATAACACTTTCATGTTTCATTCATACTGTACTATTTATCAGTACTTCATTATTTTATAGGACTGAATAATACTCCATTGTATGTATATACCATATTGTGCTTATCCATTAATTGATGGACATTTCAGTTGGTTCCCTTTTTTGGCTATTATAAATTGTTTTGGTCAATTTCTTGCTGCTATACCACAGACTGGGTTTGGTTTTTTTTTTTTTTTTTTTTAAGTATTGGGGGTTGGACCCAGGGCCTCACAGTTGGAAGTGCTATACACTGAGCTGCACCCACAGCCCATTTTTTTACTTTTTTGAGACAAGGTCTCGCTAAATTACGCTGACTGCCTCTGGTCTGGAACTTGGGATCCTCCTGCTTCTACCTCCCGAGCCACTGGGATTACAGGATTACAGACGTGTGCCACCATGCTCGGCTCAGACTGGGTAATTTTTAATGACCAGAAATTAATTGACTTAAAATTCTGGAGTTTGAGAAGTCTTTGATTGAGAAGCTAGAAGGCTTTCTTGGAGAAAAGCAAGACGACATCATGTTGAAGGATAGGGAGAGAAAGTAAGCAGACTCAAGTTGAGATGAACCAACTCCCATGATAATGGCATTCATTCATTCATGAAGGTGATGTCCCCAAGACCTAGATACCTAGGTCTTGCCTCACCTCCTAATGTTGCGGCAGGGGTACTTCAGTACTTGAAGTACCGAAAGTACTTCAAGAGACAAAGAATCTTGGGTAAAATAAAAAATTTATTAGCTAATACATCAGCCTAAGGAAAACATGTCCTCTCATGATCTGGCTAATCTCGAGCCTTTGTTCCCTTGAGGTTTATATAGTTTACAGTAGGATGGAAGAAGTTATACCTTATTTGGATTAATCACATGGGTACAGTCTGTGTGACCATCTGCAGGTGGGCTAAGTAACATTTCAAAGAAAACTAAGATAGTTGTCATAGTTATATCAGACAAGGACAGGCAGGAGGGGCTTACTGACTGGATGAAACAAGCAGTGAGGGATGGAGGAATGTGAGAAGGACTGCTGCTTACACAATGTGATAATTTTAACAAGCAGCATTCACAGGTGGAAACGTTAAACTCTAACAAATACAGTCTAACTGAAATATATATTAGTTTTGACAAAGAAACTTTTTACAACCTTTTTGATTTTCATTTTTCTCTCTGCCACACCAACTCCACTGTATTGGAGATCAAGTTTCCAATGTATGAACTTTCAGGAATACATTCAAACAGCATGAACAATGCTGCTGTGAACATTCATGTATACGTTTTTGTGTAGATATGTGGCAAATTATTAGTAAATACTTCTGGTAGCCCCAAACTGGAAGTAACCTCAATGATTCTCTAGTCCAGGGGTTAAAAAACTTTGTTTTTAATTTAATTTTATCATATTACATATATTCATATTTCTTTATGATGAGAATATTTAAAATCTATGCTTAGCAATTTTGAAATATACATTATTATTGCTATAATCACATGTTGAACAGTAGATCACCAGGACCTATTTCTTCTGTCTGAATCTCTTTGAGACCCTTTGACTAGTATCTCCTCTTTCCCCATTTACCTGCATTCCTCCTCCAAGCCTCTGGTAACCACTACTTTACTCTCTACTTCTAGTAGTTTGACATTTTTAGATTCTACATATAAGTGAGATCATGTGGTATCTGTCTTTCTCTGGCCTGGCTTATTTCACTCAGCATGATGTCCTCTAGATTCATCCATGTTCCAAATGACAGAATTTCTTTTTTAGGCTGAATAGTATTCTATTGTGTACAGACACTACATTTCCCTCTCTTTGTTTCTCTCTCCCTTTCCCCTCTCTCTCTTCCCTTCCCTTTCCCTCTTTGTCTCTTTCTCCCTGCCCCCCATATTGAGGGGCTGGACCCAGGGCCTCCTACATACTTGGCAAGCATTCTACCACTGACCTGTACCTCTATCCCCTTATCCCTTTTTAAAATTTTTTATCTTTGAGACAAGGTCTCCTTAAGTTACACAGGCTGCCTTGTGATCCTCTTGCCTCTGCCTCTTGAGTCACTGGGATTACAGGCATGTACCTCTGTGCCTGGCCACACATTTTCTTCATTTCTTCATCAACTGATGACAAGTAGGTGGTTTATACATTGTGGCAGTTAATAAACTTATTCCATAAGGACTAGATATTAAATTTGGCCTTTGCAAGATACAAATTTCTGTTTTAACTGTACAGTCTAACTGCCATGGTTGCTTAAAAAGACAAATTGCCCATGGATGGGAGTTGGTATTAATAGGTAGAGCAGAGAGATTTGGGGCAACAAAACCATTATTCTGTATGATATTGTAATGGTGGATACATGTCTTTTATTTTTTTATTTTATTTATTTATTTTTTTGCAGTACTGGGGGTTGAACCCAGGGCCTTATGCTTGCATGCTTTGCAAGTGCTATACCACTGAGCTGCACCTTTAGCCTTTTTTAATTTAATTTAATTTTATTTATTTTTACTTTTTTGAGATAGGGTCTCAATAAATTACTCAGACTGCCTCACTGGGATTACTGGTGTGCGCCACCATGCCTGGCTTGGATACATGTCATTATGTGTTTGCAAAACCTGTAGAATGCATAATACCAAAGGTGAATTCTAATGTTACCTATGGACTGTAGTTAATAATAGAGTATTAGTTTGGGCTAATCAGTTGGATATACCACACCAATGCAAGATGTTAAAACTAGGGGAATTTGGGGAAGTATAGGGGCCAAATAAGAACTTTGTACTTTTTGCTCAATTTTTTTCTATAAATCAAAACTGTTCAAAAAAGTCTTAATCATTAGAAAAATGTTGCAACTAATTTTGTCTTTCTCTTGGCCCTATTTTCAGTTTCAGCCTGCTTAAAATGTTGTTAGGTGCTGTCAAGTTGGGTCCGACTCATAGTGACCCTATGTAGGGTTTCAATAACTTATTGTTTCGGAATTGCTTTGGGAGTGGATTGCCATGTCCTTCTCCCATTTTTTTGTGGTGCTGGGAATTGAACTCATGGCTTCAGAGAGTGCAGAGCAATACTCTACAAACTCAGCTAAACCCCAGCCTCTGTTTAAAATAGTAATACAAATACCCTATATTATAGGTAATTGTTGTTGTTGTTAGGTGCCATCAAGTTGTGTCTGACTCCTAGCGACCCTCATAGGGTTTTCAATGGCCGATTGTATCGGAATTGCCTCAGGAGTGCCTTGGGAGTGGATTGCCAAGTCCTTTCCCCGTTATAGTAATTAGAGCCTCCTTAACTTCTGAAAATATACAGACAGTCCCTGATGTAGTGCTGGTGTGATTTTTCAGCTTCATGGTGTGCAAAAGCATACCTGTGCAACATTCTGTTTTTCACTCTTAATATGTTGTTGTTGTTGTTAGGTGCCGTATAGTCAGTATCCGACTCATAGCGACCCTCATACGGTTTTCAATGGCTGACTGTTTCGGGATTGCCTTGGGAGTGGATTGCCAGGTCCTTCTCCCATTTTTGCGGTGCTGGGAATTGAACTTGGGACCTCAGAGACTGCAGCACAGCGCTCTACCAACTGAGCTAAATCCCAGCCCCACTTTTAGTATAGTACTCAGTAAATCACATGAGATATTGAATATTATAAAATAGGTCTTGTGTTATATGGTTTTGCCCTACTGTAGGCCAATCTAAGCGTTCTGAGCATTTTTAAGGGAGGCTAAGTTAAGTTTGGGAGAAGGACGTGGCAATCCACTCCCGAAGCAATCCAGAAACAATCAACCATTGAAAACCCTGTGAGGGTCACTATGAGTTGGACCCAACTCCACAGCACCTAATAACAAATAATAGGTTACGCTAGGATGCTCAGTAGGTCAGGGGTATTAAATGCATTAATGTTCTCTTTCTTTCTTTCCTTCTTTCTTTTCCTTTTCTCTACTAGGGGTTGAATCCAGGGCTTTGCAAATTGTAGGCAAGTGCTCTAACAAACACTGAGCTGCACACTGTTTACTTATTTTTAGTCAGTCTCATTAAGTTACGCAGGCTGCCTCTGGCCTCAAACTTGAGATCTTCCTTCCTCTACCTCTCAGAAAGTTGTTAGGATTACAGGTATGAGCTACTACACCTAGCTTTTGGATTTCTAATATTTCCAACTTAAAATGGGTTTATCTGGATGTAACTCTGTTGTAAGTCAGTGAGTATCTGTACATAGTTGTGGCTGAATATAAGATAGTAATTTCATCCATTCAAAGGGCAAAGGGAACTTTTTGCTTTATATGTGTGATCTTAGAGTCATAGTATTTTATTAATTTGTAAGTTGCCTTTATAAAAATTCTGAGTGTAGAGTGTTTAGTTGAAAGGTGCCATGGAATTACCTAATGTGCACTATTTACTAACATCTAAGACTTTTCCATGGGAGAAGGGTGTGGCATTCTACTACCAAAAACAATCCCAAAATAGCCATTGAAAATCGTATGAGGGTCACTATGAGTCGGATCTGACTTGATGGTACCTAACAACAACAACAACAACATCGGTCTTTTCTGGCAACATATATGCCAGAAAAGTTACTAATTCTTTAAGTAATTTAGTGTCTCTGTTCTCTTTCCCCTCTCTCTTCGTGACAGGGTCTCACTATGTAATCTAGTCTTCCCTAGAACTCTCTTTGTAGCCCAGGCTGGCTAGAGCTCATTGTGGGGCGCACGCCTCCAGGTCTGGCCTGGAGGTTCGGACATGCAGCGCCACCATGCACACAGATATTAAACACAATTCACTTGGGATCCTCAGGCGAGGGGCGTGGACTCCTGCGGCCCTCGGGACCTGGAGGAGATGGGAGAAAGGAAAAGCCTCAGGCGCTTTTGCCTTCCAGGGGCAAACACCTGTGTTGGTGGGC
The DNA here is from genome assembly GCA_007922755.1 of Pedetes capensis. NCBI lineage: Eukaryota > Metazoa > Chordata > Mammalia > Rodentia > Pedetidae > Pedetes > Pedetes capensis. The sequence continues at coordinate 63,460 of VMDO01006397.1, forward strand.
TCAGTGGTCATGAGGAGAAAGCTGTTGCTTCGTCGGTGATCAGATGGAGATCGGGTTCTTTCCTTGTTGATGGTCCTGGCAGGAGAATGTTCTTTCCTCACCGAAGGTCCAAGTCCGGGGTAGAGCAGGAAAGCTGTTTCCTCATCGGTGGTCCGGGCAGGAACAGGCCAGAAGGTCTTGCTTAGCCCATGGTCTGGACGGAAAAAGGCGTAAAAGGGTCGAGCTGCTGCAGCGCAGCTCCTTATATAGCTCACCCATGGAATGACCTGAGCCAATCAGCCTTCAGTCCAATTGTCCAATCAGGAAGGGTTTTGTACAAACGTGCAACCAAGTTACTTTCATTTTCCCTAGATTTCTAATTTACAAACCCGATATTCAAAAGCTGTTTTCCCAGTTTGAGAGTTTTTGCCAATTTCCTCTCAATTTTTCCCACCATACCTGGCTTTGTTTGGTGTGCCTTAAGAAACTATTTTTAAACAGCCACATATTCTTCCTACTCCACACTGGAAAAAAACTTCTATTGAGTGACAATTACAAATCAGTCACATATTCAGAGTGTATGCTATAATTTAATTATTTTCATCTTGTTAGACATTTGTTTTAGGCAATAATTAATGTGCCTTCTAAAATGCCTAACGTGAATATTTAAATAATGGCCATGTATTGCCATTTAAATCTATAAAGTCTACGACTGTTTCGTGTGCATATTGGTCCTTGTGTTTGCATTCTTAGACTGCTTGGGCATAGGGGCCTTGTGCTTTCTCTAGCCAGCTCTCTTTTTTCAGATCAATTGCTAAATCCCATGAATGTTGGTTAAAAGTTATCTTTATTTGCCCCCTCTAGTCTCTGACCACATATTAGTTTTTCAAAATGTTCTTTTGGCAGTTTTTTAAAAAGTCTTTTAAACTATTTTTAGGTAGAGTTAATAAACAGATAATAGAGGACAGAATCTTATGCATAGAGAATTTGCAGCCATTTAAATGTTTAAATGAATGAACTGAATTAGGTAATTAAGCGAAAATCTGATATGCCACAAGTAGTTGATGGAAACAAGAATTATATCTATACATGTTATACAAATTATGTGAATGCTAATTCAAGAGTTTCCTTAATCACTCATATAAATGTTGCTGAGTCATAATCTTAAAGTGAATATGCAGCAAGATGTGCAGTTTGAATTCTGAATTGCTAATATACAGTAGGGCTTCAGGTGGAGAAAACAAATTATACAGAACTGGTAAGTTTTAAATATGGCTTTGGCTTTACATAGATTTTACTTACATTTATAGGGCCAGGATTATTAGGGGACATCATGTGAAATTTCTGCTTTAAATGTCTGCTTCTTACTAGTTTTATTTTCTTCTTAGATCCTTTTTCATGCTTGTGATGTTCAGACCATCCTATATATCTGCCAATTATTATATTATATAACATATATAACATATATATAACATATATATATATTTGTTGTTGTTGTTGTTGTTAAGTGCTGTCGAGTCGTGTCCTACTCATAGCTAGCCTTATAGGGTTTTCAGTGACTGACTGTTTCGGGATTGCCTTGGGAGTGGATTGCCAGGTCCTTCTCCCATTTTTGCGGTGCTGGGAATCGAACTCTGGACCTCAGAGACTGCAGAGCAGTGCTCTACCAACTGAGCTAAATCCCAGCCCCATATATATATATATATATGATACCTGCCACATCATAATGCATGTTCTCTTTTGGTTTCTTTTTGTTTTGTGGTGGTAGGGGGCCGAACCAAGAGCCTCAAGCATACTTTGCAAGTGCTTTACCACTGAGCTGCACCCCCAGCTCCTTTTTTATTTTTTATCTTGAGAGAGGATCTCACTAAGTTGCACAGGCTGTCTCTGGCCTCAAACTTAAAATTCTCCTGCCTTTGTCTCCCAAGTCACTGGGATTATGGGCTGTACCACTGCATGCAGCCATGTTCAGTTTTTTAAATCTTGTATTTTCCCCAGTCATATTACTTTGTCATCCTCCCTCAATGTATCTTCTGCTCTTTTTTATCATATGACCCAGCAATCCCTCTTCTTGGCATATATTCAAAGGATATAAATCACTTCCTTGTAAAGATAATTCTGTGAACATTATTCTCAACAGCCAAGGCATGGAAACAAACCTAGGTGTCCAATGGCAGACGAATGGATTAAGAAGATACAGTGTGTACACACATATACACACTCTCAATGTACTGTTCAGTCCTGAAAAAGAATGAATACTTGCTATTAACTATAACATGTATGAGCCTGAAGGACTTTATTATGTTATGTAAAATAAGGCAAACACAGAAAGAAGAAGTATTGCATGACTTCACTTATATGTGGAATCAAAAAAATTCAAGTATACAGATAGTAAAACTTTGGTTGCACAGGGGAAGGGTAGGTCACTGGATACAAAGTAGCAAATATGTAGGATGAACAGATCCAGAGATCTAATATACAACATAAAGACTATGGGTAATAAAATTATACTGAATATAGGATTTATGGTAATGAGTAGATTTTAGCTGCTTTTACCACAAAAACTTAAAAAATGGGTAACTGACATGATACATGTGTTAATTTGTCTCATAATAACCTTTTTACTATCAATATGTATCTGACAGCATACTGTCTACTTTAAATATACATAATGAAATTTATTTAAAAATTTTACCCAATAAAATTCAATATTCCCTTTCATGTAAATACTGTTATTTTAAAGGATCTTGGAGTGAAAATATACTGAAGCATTTTCTGAGAAACAACCAGATTACAACAGAAGATGGCGCCGAGATCATCTGGTATCATGCAGCTAACCATAAGGCACAAATGGAGGCAGCACTAAAGAGTAAGTCAATACAGTTACTTGTGTTTACTTTGGGTAATAGAGTAATGAATACCTTTTTTGATATCTAAGCAAAATTTTACTAATTTTTAAAATTTTCTATTTTAGATTATGAACTAATCTGTCAAGTTTACTGGTCAAGGATGTGCATTCTTCTCTCCTCTCTTCTACCTAGAAAGTGGGAAGCAGCTCTTTGGATATTTGTATTTGCTAGAACTTTCTTTTGAAGAGACTATTCCAAAGTTTGCTTTAGGGAATGATAGTGGCAGTTAGAAATTAGCAGGCTCATTAGCTTTCAACCAGGCTATGCCCTCTAACCAAGCTTCATAGGTAGTACAAGTTATAATTTGATTCTCATCTGCTAAATTGGCTATTTTTTTTCTCAGAATCCACAGGGAGAATGAGCTGCTATTTATTGGAGCCTTCAAACCACCCTGTTGTTTTTAGGTGCTGTTGGAGTCAAGTCCAATTCATATCAACCCTCATAGAGTTTTCATTGGCTGATTGTTTCAGGATTGCTTCAGGAGTAAATTGCCATGCCCCTCTACCATTTTTGAGGTGCTGGGGATTGAACCCGGGTCCTCAGAGAATGCAGAGCAGCGTTCTACCAACTGAGTTAAACCCCCCTGCCCTCAAACCACCATAGTAGCCTTACTGCAGTCAGGTAGGAAGCCTTAGTTCTCCATGTGACTGCTTCTCTCCATGTTGCCTCTCAGTCTTCTATAATCTCTCTGGGACTTCTGTGCATGGTGGCTTAATTTCAAGAGGATGAAAGTAGAAGCCGCCAGGCATTATACAGGCTCTTGAACAGTTTTATTTCCATTACCTCCTGCTGGTAAAAGCAAATCACAAGCCCAGCCCAGTTCAAAGGGAGGGAAAGAGATGGGAACTGAGGTATGTACAGGGGGAGGAATTGTTGGCAGCTGTCTTTGGAGTCAGTCTACCCTAGCCTGTTAAACACATTGATACTAAGTGGCCAGGGAAGCTTAGTACCCCTTTAAAATCTGTGCACTTGTAAATAGTAGTTAGACTTTAAATCAAATAAATCAACTTTACATACAGACCTTGAAACATGAACAGTAAATGTCCATGGGTTCTAATTTGAGAGTTGAGAAGATATATGCATACTATTCTTTATTCCCAGAAAACTTCAACAAATACTTATTAAGCCTCTCTTCATATTTATCCCTTTATATTAACCCTTACTTTGCTAGCTGCAGGGAAGAAATTCCTAAGTATGACAGTCACCTTCTAAGAGATATGTCACATAAAGAAAGTCATTTAGCTTCTTGGTGCCTGTTTATTCATCTATAAAAAATAAAGACTCTGGTATGGTAGAGCACACTTGTAATCACAACACTTGGGAAGATGAGGCGGGAGGATTGAAAGTTCGAGGCCGGCCTGGGCTATACAGTGAGACCCTGTCTCAAAAAAAAAAAAAAATGTACAGATAATATATAAGGACTTAGTATAGTATGTAGCATGTAGTAGTTAATGTTAACTTTCTTTCATCCATGAGTTCTCTTTCTTAGTAGGTTACTGGACATGGAATTTCTTGCACTTCTTCCTGTTTTTTAGCAATAACTTAAGTTCTTTTATTTGGACAGGTACTGCTCATATGATAGAGGCGGATGTCCTCCTTCCAAGTGATGGATCAGAGCCTAGCCAACCAATCATGGCTCATCCTCCTGAAACAAACAGTGATAATACTCTACAGGAGTGGCTGACTGAGGTTATGAAAAGTGATAAAGGCATTAAGCTGGATTTCAAGAGGTATTTGTACAAACATGTTTCTCATTGTTAGAAAATAATTTTCAGAAAAAAATTAATAGCCACATATATCTATATCTGACTACCTGTTTTTGCACCTTATCCAAACTGAAAACAGATTTGTAGGGCCTAATATGTTTCAGGAACAGACCTAAGACCCTATGAGCTGTTTGTTAAAATTATTTCTTAGGAACCATGTAAGGATAAAGTTAATTTTTATAAAGGAATTTATCATAAGTTACCATTCTAATAACAGATTGATAAATTTAAAACATTTCATTTATGAAAAAGTAGTCTGGGAAGGACAGAATTGGAGAATTTTATTGAATGAATATCTGATTTGATTTATGTTACTATATTTATAAAGGGAATTATTTGGAATTCTTTGATAACCAGAATATTCCACAAAAATGGTCTCAACAAATACAATAAAATAGAAATAATCCCCTGTACCTTATCAAATCACAATGGAATAAAACTAGAACTCAAAAGCAAGAAAAATTCTGGAAATCTTACAAATTCATGGAGACTGAATAATGAAGATGCTGAATGATAAATGGATCATCAAAGAAATCAGAGAGGAAATTAAAAAATTTCTGCAATCAAACGAGGATGATTGAAACGAGGATGAAAATACATCCTATGAAAATTTATGGGATACAGCAAAGGCAGTTCTAAGAGGAGGGTTCATAGCTGTGAGTGCCTTCATCAACAAGTTAGTGAAGGCCCAATTAAATAACTTAATGACACATCTTAAGGTACTAGAAAGCCAACAATAAGCCAATCCCAAAAGGAGCACTCAGACAGAAATGATCAAGATCAAGGTAGAAACATCCCAATTAGAATCCAAAAGCACAATTCAAAGAATTGATCAAACTAAGAACTAGTTCTTCAAAAAGGTAAGTAAGATAGATACTCCCCAAGCCAGTCTCACCAAAAGAAAGAAAGAAGAGACCAAATTTAAAAAATTAGAGATGAGAATGGGACCAAAATCCAGAAGATCATTAGGGAATACTTTGAGATATTGTACTCCCCAAAACACAAAAATACAGAAGAAATGGAAAAGTTTATTAACACATAATGAATTACCAAAATTAATCCCGGAGAACATAAACAATTTAAATAGACCCCTTACATTCACTGAAATAGAGATAGTAACAAAGAGTCTCCCAATAAAGAAAAGCCCAGGTCCCGATGAGTTCACAGAATTCTAGTAAACCTTCAAAGAAGAGTTAATACCTATTCTCCTCAAACTATTTCATAAAGTAGAAAAGAAAGGGACACTTGCAAACTCATTCCATGAAGCCAGCATTACCCTGATACCAAAACCAGGCAAAACCACTTTAAAGAAAGAGAACTATAGACCAGTGTCCCCAATGAACATAGACATACAAACCCTCCGAAAAATTCTGGCAAACTGAATTCAGCAACACATAAAAAAGATCATACTCTATGATCAAGTGGGCTTTATTCCACAGATACAAGGCTGATTCAACATATGAAAATCAATAAGGTAATTCAACATGTCAGGAGACTGCAGACAGAAACCACATGATCGTCTCAACTGAAGGCCTTCAACAAAGAACAACATACTTTCATGATAAAAATACTGAAGAAATTGGGCAAAGTAGGAACCTATCTCAATATCATAATGGCCATTTATGGCAAATCTATAGCCAACATCATATTAAATGGGGAAAAACAGAAATCATTCCCTCTAAGGTCAGGAAAGGGGCTGGGATTTAGCTCAGTGGGTAGAGCGCTGTGCTGCAGTCTCTGAGGCCCCGAGTTCAATTCCCAGCACCGCAAAAATGGGAGAAGGGCCTGGCAATCCACTCCCAAGGCAATCCCGAAGCACTCAGCCATTGAAAACCCTATGAGGGTCACTATGAGTTGGATACCGACTCTACGGCACCTAACAACAACAAGGTCAGGAAGAAGACAAAGATGTCCACTCTTTCCCGACTTATTCAATATTATGACTGAAGTCCTAGCTAGAGCAGTTAGGCAAGAGAAAGAAATCAAAGGAATGCAGATAGACAAAGCTAAGGTCAAACTATCCTTATTCGCAGATGACATGGTCCTTTACTAAAGGACCCCAAAAATTCCTCTAGAAAACTCTTAGAGCTAACTAATGCCTTCAGCAAAATAACAGGATACAAAAGAAACACTCAAATATCAGTAGCCTTCCTTTACAGCAGTAGTGGAAGGAAGAAAAGGAAATTAAGGCAACAACCTCATTTACAATAGTCTGTCAAAAAAATTAAATATTTAGCTATCAATCTAACCAAAGACCTTGAAGGTCTCTACAAGGAAAACTTTAAAACACTAAACAAGGAAATTACAGAGGATAATAGAAGATGGAAAGATCTCCCTTGCTCATGGATTAGAAGAATCAATATAATAAAGATGGCTATATTACCAAAAGCAATTTACAGATTTAATGCAATCCCCATTAAAATTCCAATGACAGACTTTGCAAAAATAGAAAAAAATAATCCAAAAATTCGCACGGAAGCACAAAAGACCTTGTATAGCCAAAACAATTTTAAGCAGCAAAAACAGTACAGGCAGGGTCACTATACTTGAGTTCAGACTATACTACAGAGCTATAGTGGCAAAAATACCTTGGTACTGGCACAAAAATAGGCCAATGGAACAGAATTGAAAACTCAAAGATACATCTATGCACCTACAGTCACCTAATTTTTGACAAAGGGGCTCTTCAACAAATGGTGCTGGAAAAATTGTATACACATTTGCAGAAAATGAAAATAGACCCATATATCTCAATTTACACAAGTCAATTCAAAATGGATAAGAGACCTCAAAGCCAGAAACCTTAAAAGTATTAGACAAGAAGATAGGAAACACACTCTAACACATAGGCATAGGAAAGTATTTCCTTAATGAGACTTCAGTTGCCCAGGAGATGGCACCAAGAAGTAACAAATGGGATTACATGAAATTAAAAAGCTTCTGTACAGCAAAGGAAACAATCAACAGAGTTAAGGGAGAGCCTACAGAATAGGAGAGAATCTTTGCGTGGTACACATTGGACAAAGGACTGACTTCAAGAATATACAAAGAACTTAAGAAAGCACATACCAGGACAACAAATAACCCAATACATAAGTGGGCAAAGGAAATGAACAGTCCTCAAAGGAAGAAATTCAAAGGGCCAAATAACACATGAAAAAATGCTCAATATCCCTAGCCACCAAGGAAATGTAAATCAGAACAACACTGAGTTTCCATCTCACCCCAGTAAGAATGGAACGATCAAGAAAACAAATAACAACAAATGCTGGTGAGGATGTGGACAAAAGGGATCCCTTCTACACTGCTGGTGAGATTGTAAAGTAATTCAACCACTTTGGAAATCAATATGGAGATGCCTTAGAAATCTAAGAATAGAACTGCCATATGACCCAGTGATACCATCCTGTGAATATATCCAAAGGATGATAAGTCATCATACCACTGGGATACCTGTATTTCCATGTTTAATGTAGCACTCTTCATAATTATAAGAATATGGGATCAACCAAGATATCCCCAACTTTTTATCCATATATATGGATATATATTTGTATATTTGTGTATATATATATATATATATATCCATATTATATTATATATTTATATTATATATTATATATATTTATATTATATATTTATATATTATACATTTATCCATATATATAAACACACACAATGGAATATTACTCAGCAATTAAGAACAATGAAATAATGTCATTTGCAGCAAAATGGATGGACCTGGAGAATATTATCCTAAGTGAACAACCCCAGGCCCAAACAGAGAAGTACCATATGTTCTCACTCACATCTGGAAGCTAAAGCTAACTTAAAGGAAGAAAAAAATATATAAATACGTAGAATACCCGCCCACAAACACACACACGTTGTTAGGTGCCGTCGAGTTGGTCTGACTCATAGTGACCCTACATACAACAAGTGAAAGAGTATTATTAGTGCTTCTCAGCTATTCATAGGGTTTTCAGTGGCAGATTGTGTTTTTTTGTTTTTTGGTTTTTGTTTTTTTTGGGGGGAGTGGGTTGCCAGGTCCTTCTCCCAAGCCTATAGCACCTGGTGTTCCCAGGCGGTCTCCCATCCAAGTATTAACCGGGCCCGACCCTGCTTAGCTTCTGAGATCTGATGGGATCGGATGCTGCGGTGGTATAGCTGCAGTATTTGTGTGTGTGTGTGTGTGTGTGTGTGTGTGTGTGTGTGTGTGTGTGTGTGTAACAATCACACTTATTTAAGAAAGGAGACTATAAGTAGTATGGAAAGAAAGGGGAAGGAGTCTAGCGGGAGTAAACAAACATTGTAGAAGTCAAGAAGGGGAGGAGAAATAATAGGGTTAAAAAGGGAGATTAAAAATCTCAAGTTACATGGTACAGCTCCATGAATACATGGAAAAAACAGGACTATAACCCATAATTGCATATGATTTTTACCACATATTGAAGGGTTTCATAAATTATGTAAGTTGATGGAGGTATGACCAAAAACAATGTAATAGGTGCACGATGGAAGTAACAAAAGCCTTACTACTCTGTACCACACTAACATTTATTAATAAAAAAACTTTCTTGTTTTGAAGTCTGTGTCAATTAGAATAGATAGAGCGGAGGGAAAAAAAATCTACTTTTCAATTTAAACTGTCTAAAATATCCTCATCTCTATTTTCCAGAAAATGTAATTACAATAAAAGAAAAAAAAAGAACTTACAGAAAATTTAAGGAAATAACAGTTTTATACTTTCCAGTCATTTTTTAAGAGATGTGCTTATGTCTCTAAACTCTCCCAAGAATACAAAAAGGAAAAGAGGTTCTTTTTTCCTTCCAGAATCTTGAGCCAGTATTATAGACACAGTGCCTGGGAGCACTTGCTAGTTCATGAATGAGAATGTGCTGGTTATGAGTACATTTCTTTTGTTATCTTATTTGTATACTCTGTAGAGAATGAATATTTGTGTCTTTTCTTAAATTGTTTCACATCTAGTGATCTTGATATGAGGCTTTGAAACCTCTGTTTGGTCCAAAAGTGGTATATATTTGTAGAACCTTTAGGTTCCTTTCATGAATACTAAGTATAAATCCCATGTAGTACTATGTGCTCTTTGGTTTTATTTAATTCAGGTATTATGTTCTTACTATGAATTTGAGAATATTAGAACCATTAGTCTAAAAGAACTTTTTTTTACTATAGAGATGTCTCATTGACAACAAATATTATTTTTAGCCTGGCAGCTGTACAACCATCTATGATGCTCTTGGAAAATGTGAAGAGGCACCTGAAGTGTCCTGTGTGGATTAATGCTGATATTCTTCCTGGTCCAAATGGGAATAGCAAAGTAGTAGATGCAAAACCATTTATAGACACTGTGACATCCTTCTTCCCAGATGTGACCTTTTCCCTGGGTTGGACAACAGGATGGCATCCTGAGAAAGTCAATGAAGGTGATAATTCTAATAATACATTCATGGTTGGTCAAATTAAAATATCCTCCAATTATAAAAATAACATCTTTAATGCAAAGCCAAAAAATCATCCCACAAAATCTAATAGCTTGATGGAAAGACCAATGCCACAGGTATGTGTTTGACCCTTCTTTTTCTTGTTTGAGACAGAAATAGATAGTATGTGTCTTGGTGATGTCTGTGACCAAGCTTCCATGGAAAGGCATAGAGTAATAACCAAAATTTCCTTCTTACATGCTTTGAACAAATCCTGAGTTGGTCACTTTGGACTTCTAAAATGTCCTAGAGTGTTTATCCTCCTAAACGGTGAGTCAAACTTCATATGTCAGGTGAAGAATCCAAAAGCAGTTCAGATAATTTGAGGCTAGAAGTGAGAGTGTGCTTAAAGAGCTTATATTATGCTCCCCAGACATTGGAGGGGGCCCTCATTTTCCCTTTGGCTGGGTAGGGGACTGGAAAGCCACAAGACACTCCTGCATGCTGGGTCCCTTCTTTCCATTCATATCATTCTATGGACCTGACATTCAGCTGTTTCTTCCTAGTTAAAACTGGTGGACCTGACATTCAGCTGTTTCTTCCTAGTTAAAACTACACCATTGGGTTCATCTCTCTCTTTGTTTGCACAACTCTAGGTAGTGATTTCCAGATAAACAGCCAATAAGCAATCAAATGTTCTGCAACATCTGTCCACACAGTAAAAATGATCAACTAAAAAAGCATTTGGAGCCTGTAGAGATGATATCATTTATCCTATAGATTACAAGGCATTCATTTGTCACTCATTTTCTATTATTATTTTGTTTGGTTGATCTTTTTCTGTTTTTGTGGAACTAGGGATTGCACCCAGGGCCTTGTGCATAGTAGTTAAGTGCTCTACCACTGAGTTATTCCCCCAGCCCCAGATGTAAAGTTTTAGTGTCCAGTATGAGGATAGAGTAACTTCTGTCTAGGGAGTAGTGACATTTAGGTTAGGACCCTACCAAAAATTGAGGGAAATTCTACCAAAAATAGTTGAGGGAAAAAAATAGTGTACTTTAACTCTATTTTACTTTTCTAATCATTTAAATTTTTATTAGTTTCACTAAAGTATGTGCACTATATAATTTAAAATGTTTGCAGAAGATGGATAAACTAGAAACTATTTAATACCTTCCTTATTGATACTAAACTCCATCTAGTCACTGTTTAGTCTCCCTTTGGCCCTACTCTCCAGCTGGCCCCTAGTTAAACCATGTCTGGATCCTGAATGTTCCTGGGGTACTTTTTCCTCCCTGCCTTTGCATCATTACTAACAAGTACTTTATTCTCCTAGTTCCTGTGCTGCAAAATTTAAATGGGAGAGTTTATGGGTTTTGAGTCATGTAAGTATAGCTTATGTTAGCCATCCCTTCTAATAATAAAAATGTTATTCTCTAAATTTAAAAAAAAAAATTTCCCTTCTATTAATCAGGAATTTAGGTACTAAACTAACATTCTCTCAAGATTTCTGTCAGTGTTCCCTTACTTTCTAATACTTTTTGCAACCTACTTTTGATAGTGTTGAGGGTGATATAACAACTTTTTTAGATACTGTTTCTAAGCAGCCTAGTGTGTTTTCCATAATGTCCATAATGATTTATAAAGTTAATTTTGCCATTATTTCTACTTTAGGTAAAATGTGTAGTAATTTGGACTAGCCAAAAAGAACATTGATCTGAAGCTAATTATCACTTCAACAACCAGTAAATACCTAGCAGTCACCTTTTCTTAGAAAAGAAAACCCAAGTAACACAAACAGAAAATCTCATTTTTAAGAGAATATTAATGATACTGGCTAACCTAAGAGAAAAGCTTTAAAATCTTTAAAATAAATGAAAATAATCTCAAATTTGCTTTTTTGCCTTTGAGAGATTGGTAAAACCTTCTTTTTTATATTTGTTTTGTGTACCTAAGAGATGAACCTTAAAAGTCTTTAAATTGAAAGTGTCAGATTTGCTTTTTTTGTACTTGAGAAATTAGTAAAACCTTAGCTTTTTTAAAATTTTTACTTCTTCTTCTTCTTCTTCTTCTTATTATTATTATTATTATTATTATTATTCTGGTAATAGGGATTGAACCCAGGGCCTTGCACACAAGCTAAGCTTATATGCTGCCACTGAGCTATACATCCATCCCCCTTGAAGCTTCTTTATGTATGTATGTATGTATGTATGTATGTATGTATGTATGTATTGTATTTGGGGATTGAACCCAGGGCCTTGCACATACTTTGCAAGTGCTCTACCACTGGGCTGGACCCCCAGCCAATTTTTAATTTTTTTAGTTTGAGTCAGAGTCTTGCTAAATTATGCAGGCTGCCTTGGGCCTTGAACTCAAGATCCTCCTGCCTCTGCATCCTGAGTTGCTGGGATTACAGATGTGTAGAACCCCATCTGGGCCTTAAAGCCTTCTTAATTTATAATTTTTATAAAATTTGCTTTAGGTTACTTGTGGCATGATTTTTTTGCCTACATTTTCAACTCAAAATATTTTCTTGGATAGCCAGGTGTGTTAGCACACATTCACAATCACAAATTTGAGGCCAGGATGGACTACAGTAGTAAGACCCTGTCTCAAAAGAAACTAAACAAAAAAAAATTTTTTTTCTTGAGCCAAGGATGTAATTCACTGGTTTCCAGTCCCAGCACCAAAAAAACAAAACAAAACAAAACAAAAAAACTTATAAAAATGTTTTCATTGCATTAGGTGGTATTTTAACTTACTCTCAATCCAGATGAAAACTTTAATGAATTATCTGTTAATTTACCTGTAAATTATCAGTGGATTTACCTATTGTTCAGTAATTTGGATTTTTATTTAACTGACCTTCAAGATTGTAGTCAGAAAATTTAAATTTCTTTTTCATTGCAGGCTACAGTTGGACAATGGTGAAGGAGATGGAATATATATGCAGTGGACTAAGTCAGCCCATAACATTCCCTGTCAGGGCAGCATTAGTCAGACAGTCTTGTTCTCAGTTACTTTGGCTACTAAAGAAATCAAACAGGTATGTGTTGGTTTAACATCATAGGGTGTGCACATGAGTATGTGTGAGAAAGGAAGAAATGATGTGGAAATTATGGAAGGGCAGTGTATATGACAGAAAAAGATAGCAAAGGAATCATAACTGATCATGTAATGCTCATTTCTTCCCACATTGAAGCTCACTGACAAACTTTCACTTACTTAACATTGTCGTTAAGCCCTATTCCACGCAAAACTTTTTGTACATAGTAGTTGCTCAGTAAATGTCATCTTTTTTATTGTTATACAATTGCAAGAAGTTATGAGTGGATAAAGCAATTTCTCTTTGAATCCACCATTTCAGAAATCTCTTTAATATAAAATTTTGTTCTTTTAAGATTCAATAGAGAGTGTATTAAATATTAAAATGTGTTATAAAGGTACAGTTATTAAAACAGTTTTGGTACTACTTTCTCTAGAAAACTAGTCCATAGAAAACCCAGAAATAAAGTCAGTCATTGGAACAGAAGCTTAATAGCAAGTATTAGGATAGCAGTTAACTATGTTAGAAAAACAGTGATGGCCGCTTTCCTTAGTCATTCTTCCAAAATAAATTCCCACTGAATTAAAGACTCGATCATCAAATAGTAAACTCATAAAGAAAAACCAATGGATGGACTTTTCTTAGCATAGTTTCAGGATGCAGAAGACCTTTCTTAGTGTTAGAAGCACAGAGCCCAGAAGCTATGAAATCAAATTTTGATATATTTCAATACAAAAAAATGTAAAGATTCTAGTTTTTAAAAAAATCCTTATTGTGTACCACAGAGAGAAAGAATTGTAACAAATAAAGAATTTTTACAGATCATCCATAGAAAGGCTCAGGTTAATAATTCACCAGTCTGGAGAGAGTAGAGGAACCAGACATGCATAACATTATTGGGAGGAGTATAAAGTGTCCAGTAATTTTCTAGAAGAGATATTTGAATAATGCCCATGAATTTTACCAATGAGGGCCTGTCTTACTAATAGAAATTCACATAAGCATGGAAACATAGGAACAAGGATATTCTTGAAGCATTTTTTAAAAATAAATGTTGGTAGGGTACAGAATAATAAGACTTTTGTTATATCCATTGTGCAACTCATATCACTTTTACTAGCACGATCATTAACTTATGTATTTTACAGAACCATATTTCCCATGTATTCATATAGTTGCATCATATATGTTGATATTTTCCTCTCCCTTTCTTCCCTCTACTTTATTTTCTCTCCCCTTCTCCAACCTCCATTTCCACCCACTGATCCCCTCTCCCTATCTTTCAACTTTGCTTATATTTTCCTTTTTTAGATAAGTGTGTTTGATCATTTTTATATATCTACCTATGTATAGTTTTTTTTTTTCTTTAAGTTAGGTTTAGCTCCCATGTATGAGTGAAAACATACGATAGTTCGCTTTTTGGAATTGGGTTCATTCACTTAAGATGATGTTCTCCAGTTCCTTCCATTTTGCTGCAAATGACATAGTTTCAGTCTTCTTTATTGCTGAGTAGTATTTAATTGTGTATATATGCCACAGTCTTTCTATCCATTCCTCTGTTGTGGCTATAGTTGCATGGGTATATCTTCAGGCCTATTTTTTTGCCAGTACCAAGCAGTTTTTGCCACAATGGCCCTATAGTATAGTTAGAAGTTGGATATTGTGATACTTCCTGCACTGTTGTGTTTTGTTGGTTGGTTTATTTTGGTTTCCTTAGGATTGTTTTGGCTATACATGGTCTTTTGTGCTTCCATATGAATTTTAGGATTTTTTTTCTATTTCTGCAAAATCTGTCATTGGAATTTTGATGAGGATTGCATTAAATCTGTAAATCACTTTTGGTAATACAGCCATTATAATATTGTTAAGCCATATTAATTCTTCTCATCCATGAGCAAGGGAGATCCTTCCATCTTCTAGTATCTTCTGCTGTCTCTTTACTTAATGTTTTAAAGGTTTCCTTGTTAGAGGTCTTTTGGGTCTTTAGTTAGGTTGTCTACTAAATATTTAATGTTTTGATATGCTATTGTGAATAGGATCATTGTCTTAATTTCCATCTCTTTTTTTTTCACTATTAGTGTAAAGGTAGGCTACTGATTTTTGAGTGTTAATTTTGTATCCTGCTACTTTGCTGAAGGAGCTAATTTAGCTTCTTGGGTCCTTTCAGTAGAGAATCATGTCATCTGCGAATAAGGGTAGTTCAACCTCTTCTTATCCTGTCTGTATTCATTTAATTTCTTTCTCTTTCCTGATTTCTCTGGCTAAGACTTTAGTCACAATATTGAATAAGAGGAAAGAGTGGACATCTTTGTCTTGTTCCTCATCTTAAAGGGAATGGTTTCAGTTTTTCCCCATTTAATATAATGCTGGCTGTAGATTTGCCATAAATGGCCATTATGATATTGAGATGGGTTCCTGCTATGCCCGATTTCTTCAGTACTTTTATCATGAGAATATGTTGCACTTTGTTGAAGGTCTTCTCACCATCAGTTGAGATGATCATGTGGCTTCTGTCTGCAAGTCTCTTGACATGTTGTATTACATTAATTGATTTCATATGTTGAATCAGCCTTGCATCCTTGGAATGAAGCCCACCCGATCATAGAGTATGATCTTTTTCATGTATTGCTGAATTCAGTTTGCCAGAATTTTATGGAGGATTTTTGCATCAGTGTTCATTGGGGAAATTGGGCTATAGTTCTCTTTCTTTGAAGAATCCTTATCCAATTTTAGTATCAGGTTCTTAGTTACAAACAACTGAGACCAATTCTGGCTAACTTATGTAGAATGGAGATTTAGTGAACTATGGAGAGAACATCATTCTAATAATATCTTGTGATACTATTAGACATTTTCTTGTTGAATACACATCATTTATTTAACTCTGTATAATTTTGTTTTCATTAGTGTTGGAGAATTGCACTGAAATCAAATAGCATACTATATTTTAAAAAAAATATTTACTAAAACTAAAGCATTAAATTAGATTTTAAAAATTGAATTCTCAGAGAACCCTAGAATCCTTTAGAATATATCTTCATATCCGCATTTGAAAAATATTTACAAATATGAATGGACTCTATTTTCATGGACATATAGTATTCCAGTAATCATGCACATTAGTACCGTAGGATCATGGCCACATTTGTTAGAAAATTCAGCCAAAGCTGAATTTCATTCATGTATATTTTACATTATTTTTCATATGTCACAACGATTTTGAATGGTCATATTTGATCCTAATGAACTTTCAACTCACAGAGTCACCTGATAACCCAAGAGACCTCAATCAGAAGTAAGATTTTTAAACATGATGCAAATGGACCTTGTAAAAACAATTCACACAGGCTATTTTGTGGACATGATGAAAACTGTCAACTCTCTGGACATTCCTGGACCCTTCAATGTGACAACATTAGTTTAAGAAATTTTAGAACCTTTTTTTCCATTAGGCAGAAACTACATGTTTTTTAAATATCTAGTGATAGGTCTTTCAAACTGGAAAATAATTATGCATATAATATAACATAATATACAAAATAATTTTTTGTTTTTTCACATGTAAGTAGGTCATAATAAATATTTAAATGATCTAGATAATTCTGTATAGTAAGGTAGCAATAATTTTTTAAAGCTAGATTTTTATTTATTTATTTTTTTGGCGGTACTGGGGTTTGAACTCAGGGCCTTGTGCTTGCATGCTTTGCAAGTGCTGGACCACTGAGCTGCACCCTCAGCCCATTTTTTTACTTTTTGAGACAGGGTCTCGCTAAATTATGCAGATTGCCTTTGGTCTCAAACTTGCAATCCTCCTGTCTCTGCCTCCCAGGCCACTGGGATTATAGGCATGTGCCACTGTGCCCAGCTACTATAGCTAGATTTTTAAAATAATAAATTCTCAAAAGATGTTAAGGCATATTTTTCAACAGTGAATATGATTATTTTCATCCTTTATTCTGAATCTATATAACAAAATTGAAAAGATTAACAGTTCATTAATCCTTGACCAGTATTTTCACAATGAGGACAAGGTTCGACATGGTTGAGGAAGACTTTTTAATTAATGAATTCTCATACCCTAAACTATATGTGAATTACCAAGACTGAGATTATTGATATCAACTAATACATAAATGTGCATATAAACAACATTTAACTTTTAAAAATTATTTAGAAAGCATTTGATGATTTTTATGTGTCTTTGGTTGTCAATAGATATACTAATTTTTGTAACACTGTACTTCATGAATAATAATTAAGAAAATATTATAGTGAATAGGATGCCAGATAAAAATTATATTTCATTATTTGTTCATGTTTATGGATTAAATGTTAATTGTTTTGTTTTTTATTAATATCTCAATGTTTATTTGTGTGTGTGTATATGAAACTATATTCCTTTATGAAAATACTTTAATCTAGTTTATGCATATAAATAAAATTGCCTAGAGCTTAAAATTCTCTATCAGGAGCTTTAAGCCTCTTCTTTTGTGATATGATACAGACAATTCTCTCTTCTCATTCAGTTTATTTCCTAAATACATGCCAAAAGAACTAGATGAAAATATGTGGTTAAAAGAATACTAAATAATCACTATCAATGATAAAAGCATTTAGAATTCATTTCAAGGTCACTTTATGTACAAAGATAAATGTTTATATTTTAATATTTTCCTATCATAAGTTAGCATTATAATATACTTTAACCTCATAATAGTAGCACATGTTTGAGATTATTTAAAATAGAGGAGAGAGAAAGCATGTGCGTGCGTGTGTGTGTGTGTGTGTGTGTGTGTGTGTGTGTGTGTGTGTGTATGGTGCTGAGAATTGAACCCAGGACTTTACCCATGCCAGGCAAGCATTCTACTGTTGAACTATATTCTCAGCCCCTAAATATTTTTTTGAAAAACTTAGAATTTATAGATGGACATGTTTTCCACAGTAGCCAGAATAAAAGACAAACACAAAATGAATATGATTATTTTTTAGACATTCAGTTATTCTTTCATTTTACTGGCCTATAAAATCATTTTCATCCTCAAAAGTTTCTAATTTCAGATGATTGTTTTTCTAATTATTCTGTAGAAAAACACTCTAAAACATTTTTGTCATCCTTATAGTCCTAAAGGTGCTTATGCTGTTTGACATAGGAAGAAATAGTAAATTTATTATTATTATTATTATTATTATTATTATTATTATTATTAAATTATGAATTAGGGCAAAAGCACTGAGATAGTTAGATAGGCTAGCAGTTATCAAACAACAAAATCTAAGTTAAGATTATGCTCTAAAAGATGGAAGGTTTGAATGATCTTCATGGTAGAGCTAAGTTTTAATTTTGTTCCTCATAATTATGTTTTACTGCTTGATGCTTATGAGCTAGCCTGAAGACACCAATGTTGTTTGTCTTGGTGATCCATGAATTCTTGGCATTTAGAACAGTGCCTAACACATGATAGGGATTTAGCAATTCATAGACACTCTTTAGTCATAGAAAGCATTTGGAGCCAGTGCCTTCTGGAGAGAGAATTTTGATGTAAAAATACTTCTAAAAGGCAATGTTAAACAAAGAATGTAGGCAGGCATAGTGCTGCCTTCCTATAATCCCAGTACATCAGAGGCTGAGGCAGGAGATCAATGTGAGTTCAAGGCCAGCTTAGACTATACAATGAGTTCCAGGCCAGCCTGGGCTATATAAGTAAGACTGTGTCTCAAAAGCAACAATAAACAAATAAACAACAATGAGTGTTAGGGGTTATTTTAATTAGTCTGATATCAGGTGCTGCATGAATCATCTTGTGATGTGCTCCTAATGTCATTAGTGATACAAATAGTGTACTATATAGAGGAGGACTTTGTGGAGAAACAACACTTTCCAGAAGCTATCACCATCTCACTTTTAAATGAGATCTTCATCTCAAATCAAGCAATAGTGAGTAGTGCACGAATGAATCTTGTAATCTCAAGAAAGCCACTGAAATAAGACACTATCAGAACGGTATTTCCATGTGAGGGAACTTAACAATGAACTGCCAGTCCCTTTTTGCTTCTTTCCTAATCAGTTTGTGAACTTATCCTGCTATCAAAACCGTGAAGCATAGCATAGTTCCAATTCTTGACAACATACCTGTTCAAGAGCAGCTGTTCTCCTGACATGTTGCAGTCTTTTGGCCAGGGGCAGGGGGCTGGATTTTAAGCAAATTTACAGCTTTCTCACTAAATTACGCAGACTGCCTCTGGTCTCCACCTTGCGATCCTCCTGCCTCTGCCACTGGGATTACAGGCACGCGCCACTGCACCCTGCCTATACAAAAACTTTTTTGTTAATATGTAATGATAATTATAAAGATTTATGAGGTCTAGTTTTTTTTTTTAATTACCTACAGTACAGTGAGATACATTATGGGATTTTCATAGAGTTGTATTCTGTATTTTGCACTTGTTCTCTCCATCTTTACCCATTTGTGTTGTTCCTCCTCTCCTCCCATCTTTCCTATTGCCTTCCCCCATCATGTCAGGTCCACTTGTATTTTCCAATCTTATATATATACAATTGTATGTGAGTGTCAGGGTGTGTATGTGTGTGTACTTTTTTTTTTCTTTAAAGTAGACCTAGCTTCTGCATTGGAAGATGGACCTGGCAACCCATTCCCAAAAATAAATCCACCATTGAAAACCCTATGAACAGCAGAGAAGCACTGACAATAGTGTTTTGCCTATTATATGTAGGGTTTCTATGAGTTGGATACCAACTTGACGGCACCTAACAACAAACAAGTTCTGCATATGAGTGAGAACATGCAGTGTTTCTCTTTTGGAGTCCGGCCTATTTCACTTAAAATGGTGACCTTCAGTTCCATCCATTTTGCTGCAAATGACATAATTTCATTCTTCTTTACTGCTGAGTAATATTCCATTGTGTGTATGTACCACATTTTAAAATCTAATCATCTATTATGGATGTCTGGGATGACTTCATACCCTTACAATTGTGAAGAGTGCTACAATGATCATGGAAGTACAGGTGTCCCTGTGGTCTGATGACTTCCTTTGGATATATTCCTAGAAGTGGTATAACTGGATCATATAGTAGTGCTATTTTTATTTTTCTGAAGAACCTCTGTCCATAGAATTTTCAATGGCTAATTGTGTCAGGAGTGGGTTGCCATGTTCTTTTCCCTACTCTGTCTTAGTCTGGAAGCTCTGCTGAAACCTGTCCACCATGGGTTACTGTGCTGGTATTTGTAATACTGGTGACATAGCTTTCAACATTGCAGCAACACGTAAGCCCTCACAGTCTGGCAAACTGACAGACAAGTGAAGAGGATTTGAAGCATTTACTAATGAAGATCAAAGAACATAGCTTTCAGTATGGATTGTGCCTCAACATCAAGAAAACAAAAAAACCTTACACCCGGACCAGTATGCAACTTCATGATAAGTGGAAAAAGATTGAAGCTGTGTAAGGTTTTGCTTTACTTGATTCTACAAACAACATTCACAGAAGCAGCAGTCAAGAAATCAAAAGATGCACTGCAGGGGGAAAACTGTTGCAAAATAACTCTTTAAAGTGTTGAAAAGTAAAGATGTCACATTGAGATGAAGGAGTGTCTTCCTCATGACATGGTACTTTCATTTGCATCATATGATTGTGAAAGCTAGACACTGAATAAGGGAAACAAAAGAATTGCTGCTTTTGAATTGTGGTGCTGGAGACAAATATAGAATATACCATGGACTGCCAAAAGAACGAACACGTCCACCCTAATAAAGTGCAACCAGAGTGCTCCTTGGAAGCAATGATGACTAGACTGCATCTTACATATTTTGGACATGTTGTCAGGAGAGACCAATCTCTGGAGAAGGACATCATGTTTGGGAGAGTGGGGGGCCAATGGAAAAAAGGAGCACCCTCAACTAGATAGACTGACACAGTGACTGCAACAGTGGGCTTAAATATAAAAATCACAGTGTCTATGGCACAGTGTTAAGGAGTGTTTTGCTCTGTTGTACATAGGGTCACTATGAGTTAGACCCAACTTGATGATACCTAACAACAACAATAATAAGGAACCTCCATACTGATTTCCATAATGGCTGAACTAATTTACTGTCCTATTAGCAGTGTAAAACTGTTCATTTTTCCTGACATGCGCAGCAGCATTTACTGTTTATTTTGTTGATGTTAGCCTTTCCAACTGGGGTGAGTTGGAATCTCAGTGTAGTTTTTTTTTTTTGTTTTTTTTTTTTTAGAAATTTTTAATGTACATCATAATGTGATTCAGTGTAGTTTTGATTTGCATTTCTTTGATAGCTAAGGATATTGAACATTTTTTCATGTTTATTGGCCATTGTATAGATTTCAAAACTAATTTTCATTTTTCCTTATCTGTAATCTCTGCTGTGGTTTAAAATTCTTTTTGGTTTGTCATATGATACTTCTATGGAACAAAATCCAAAATAATTTCCTTTATTATAGTTCCAAAATGTTGTCACCATTTATGAAGGCAGGAATGTGTTAATTTAAGAAGACTACTTGCCTCAGATAGTTATTTCTTTATTTTGTTTTTCCTAGTCCTGGAGGGTTGAGCTTAGGGCCTCATGATACTAAGCAAGTGCTGTACCACTGAGCTGCCCCTACATTCGTCTCTTTTTTTGTTGTTTTGTTTTTTGAGACAGGAATCTCACTGAGCTATGCAAACTGCCTCTGGCCTTAAACTCTGATCTTTCTGGTTCAACCTCCACAGGCTAGAATTATAGGCATGTGCCATAGCTCCCTGCCAGTTTTTTCTTACTATCATTAGTAGAAGAAATGCTTTGGAGATCTTTCTTTGGATTCTGACAAGTTTATGGGGAGAATAAATATGAAGCTACTTAACAGCTTTGCATTTCCCTAGACTCTAATGTAACATTAGTAATATCACTAGAAGAAATGAAAATATAGGGTATAAATAACATTTAGGTTCTGGTATATTCAAGTGTCTGTAAACATTTGCCTATGGCATTGTTTTTTAATTTCAGAAATGGTTGTAAATTTATTTTACTGTTTTTCTCAATGACATTTCTTGGCATTCTGTTATCTTATGCAAAAACAACGAAAGGGGTAGCTGGGCCATAAAAACTGACTGCAAAAGTTGGGAATATCAGTGACATTCATATCTCTTCATGGTTTTTTCCAGTGGTGCTTTTCAGTCTGACCAGGCTATTGAACAAATTCAGGTTATAGCTTTTATGTGGGGGAACAGATTCCTTGATCAGCAACACAGTCTCTTCAGTTCTTTGTTCCGAAATTTGACCCAATTCCAATGTTACCCGTCTAGGGTTCTAAGCTATTAAACATGCCTCTAATTCACAGTTATGTAATTTAGACCATAGCAGTGTGAATTTTTTTGTCTTTCGTCTCTTTGATGTTGATGAATGAATGAAATAGGAAAGTATGGTTACAGCTTTACTAGTTATTTTTTTCATTTGTGTGCATTTGATGTACATAAATGAGAGTATTTTAGATTTAGTAGAATGCTCATCACTATTTTTTAATCTTTGACTTTTAATTATATAGTTCTGTTTTATTTTAATATAGGTACAGCCTGACTATTTGGACTGGGAAAAATGATAATTATTCCATTGAAGATTTACTTTATGTTCGAGACCATTTTGATAAAAAGCAAGTTTTCTATGATATTTTGGAACCACAAAACTATGAATTTAAGCAAGCCATTGGACTCAAAGTTAATCTCTAAGAAGAAGATTCTTCTAAATTATTTCCTGTCTTAGTTTTACAATCATTCCTTCCTACATTGGTCTGAATTCATTGCCATATCAGTTATGATTATTGGTTTGTGTTGTTTATCCAGTCAAAAAATACTCATGTGCTTATCTTTTAGACATATGTCCTTATAATACTGCATTTGCATGGAATATTTGGAAAGATGAGACTGCAGTGGGCTTAGTCTAGGTCAGGATTTAGCTTAGTTGATAGAACACTGCTCTGCAGTCTCTGAGGTCCCAGGTTCAATTCCCAGCACTGCAAAAATGGGAGAAGGACATGGCAATCCACTCCGGAGGCAATTCCAAAACGATCAGCCATTGAAAACCCTGTCAGGGTTGCTATGAGTCAAACATGACTTGACGGCACCTAGTCTAGTAGTAATTTAGGAAATGTCTCCTCAGCTAGACTAAATTCTGTAATGATAAGGATGTACTTGGCAGAGTCTTGAGCAAGGTATTCAGAAAAATACGTTGCTTCTTTGATTTATTAAAATGTAATTTACCAGAGAATGTCTTAAGATATGTAATTTGCCTTTTGTTAATTAACATTTTTCTCCCAAAGAATAAATTTGTTCTAAACAGAGAAAAGCACTTTGGTTTTGAATTCAGATAGACTTTGCTTATAGCTCCACCTCTATTCCTTACTAGTCAGACTTTGGGAAATCTTTAATGGCATTGGCTCTTGATTTACTCATCCATAAAGGGAAGAGGAATGAGAATTCTTCTGTGGAGTTGCACAGATTAAGTGAGATTCAAGTAATAGAGACATCTAGCTCAGTGCCTGTCACATAGTGAATGCTCAACTATAAAGTTAGTTCCTTTTTATTTTTAAATTATTATTATTATTATTATTATTATTATTATTAATTATTATTATTTTGTAATACTTGGTGTTCAACCTAGGGCCTCACACATATTCTTTTATAGGTCTTCAACCACTGGGCTGCAACCTCAACCCCTTATTTTATTTTTTATCTTAAGACAGGGTCTCACTAAGTTACACAGGCTGCTTCTGGCCTTGAACTTGAGATCCTCCTGCCTCCATCTCCCAAGTTGCTAGGATTACAGGCTTGTGCCACCATGCCCAATCCAGTTAGTTCTTATTTTAAAAATTTATTATGTAGATATAAATACTCAAAGAAAATAATTATAGTTTTCCACTTTAAAATTCATCTACAGTTGAGTGCAGTATCAAAAAACTTTTTTGTGTGTATCATGCTAGGAGGTTGAATTCAGGGTTACACACATGCTAGGCCAGTGTTCTACCACTGAACTGGACCCCTAGCCCCTTTTTTATGCTTTATTTTGAAGCAGTGTCTCACTACATTAGGCAGCCTGCCTCTAGCCTCAAACTCATGATCCCTCTGCCTGAGTCTCCTGAGTCACTGGGATTATAGATATGCACTGTGGCTCCCAGATATTGTCAGGTTTTTACCTAAAACTTCATTTTTGCGATTGTCAAAGGCAAAAAAGTACAATTTTATTTAAAATTTTTAACTACAATAAAAAAACTTTTTAATTATAATAAAAATATTTAAGCCGGGTATGGTAGCACATGTCTATAATCCCAGCATTCTGCAGGATGAAGCAGAACAATTGCAAATTCTAGGCTATCTTGGGCTACATAGCAAGACTGTGTCTCAAAAAGCAACAAGCCAGGTGTGGTAGCACATGCCTGTATTCCCAATATTCAGGAGACTGAAACAGGAGGATTGGCAAGAGTTCAAAGCCAGCCTGGTTTACATAGTGAATTCCAGGCCAGCCTGGGCTATAAGCAAGACCTTATCACATGAAAAAAAAATTAATTTTTGAATTTTCTACAATGAGCATTGGGAGAAGGACCCAGCAACCCACTCCCAAAAGAAATCAATCTGCCATTGAAAACCCTATGAATAGTAGAGAAGCACTGACAATAGTGTTTCATCTGTTGTACGTGGGGTCACTATGAGTCTGTTACTGACTTGATGGCACCTAATAACAACAACAACAACAATGAGCATATATTACTTTTACAAAAAGACTTGAATTAATAAATAAAATTGTAAAATTTGAAATGCAATTTATTTGCCCAGAATGTGTTACTACTTACTTATCCTATCCTTGATAATATTTTTAACACTATTATTCTTTAAATATTTGTATTATGGCTTAGTTATTTTATATTGAGAAATCTATAAGCAAAATGTCACTTTAAGACATAAAGTTGTGTTGTTTTTTGTTTGTTTGTTTTTGTGATACTTGGAGGTGCAACCCAGTTACTTGCACATGCTTTGCAAGTGGTCTACCACTGGGCTGCACTCCCAACCCATTTTGTATTTTTTATTTTGAATCAGAATCTTACCAAGTTGTGCAGGCTGCTTCTGGCCTCGAACTTGCTATCCTCTAGCCTCTGCCTTCTGAGTCACTGGGATTACAGGCGTGTGACACTGCACCAGGCAAGATGTAAAAATACATTTTAAACTATTCTCAGAAGCATCAGGTGCATGTTGGACGCCTGTAATCCCAGTGGCTCAAGAGGCAGAGGCAGGAGGATCGCAAGTTTGAGACCAGAAGTAGTCTGTAATGTAGTGAGACTCTATCTCAAAATCTCAGAAACAAAAATACTTAAAAGAGAATTGTAAAACTTATTCTGTTGAAAAGTAAATTTTGACTGGCTATCCATATGGGAAAAATAATGATCCCTACTCATTTGGGAGAAGGACCTGACAGCCCACTCCCAAAAAACCAATCAGCCATTGAAAACCCTATGAATAGCAGAGAAGCACTGACAATAGTGTTTCGCCTGTTGTATGTAGAGTCACTATGAGTCAAACACCGACTTGATGGCACCTAACAACAACTGCACATCATATACAAATTTGAAATGGACCTTAGGCTTAACCATGAAAGCTAAAACTGTAAAACATTTAGAAGAGAACTAGAATATTTTCATGACTTTAGAATAGGCAGGAGTTTTTATAGTGCAGAAAACACCGTAAAAGATAAATTGATAAATGGACTTTATCAAAATTGAAAACTTCTAATTAAAAGACATCATTGAAATATATCTGACAAAGTGTTCATACACTGGATGTGTGATGAACTAACTGTAAACAGAAAAGAAAAAGCCAGAAGCCCTAATTAAAAGTGAGAAAAGACCTGAACAGATACTTCTCAAAATACAATATTCATATAATCAAATGAATATGAAAAAGTTTTCAACAGTATTACTTGCCCAGGAAAGGCAAATTTAAACCACAATGAAATAACCAATACATACATACCAGAAAAGTTAGTACTATAAGGACTGACAGTATCTTCTAGGAAAAAAAAAAAAAAAGCAATTTCTAATAACACTATCTCTACCCTAGGACCCAGTCATTCTATCTGTTAGTATATACTTAAGAGTAAAGAATTTATATGTTCACATAAAAAGACTTGTTCAAGAATGTTTATAGCAGATATATTCATAGCCAAAACCTAGAAGCAAACAAATTTCCATCAATAAAAGAATTGTTAAATAATGGTAGAAATAAACTGGGCATGGGGGCACACACCTTTAATCCCAGTGACTCAGGAGGCAAGAAGATTACAAGTTTGAGGCCAGAGGTAGACTGTGTGTCTTAGTGAATCTCAAAAATACAAAGCAAAAGAATGGGCTGGGGGTATGGCTCATTGGTTGAGCACTTACAAAAAGCATGTGTGAGATCCTAGGTTCAACTCCCCAGTAGCAAAAAAAAAAAAAAAAAAAAATAGAAAAGAAAAGAAAGGGGAAAAAAACTACAATAAACTTAATACATAGCATTTTTAAAAGCTTGAACTAATACATTTAACAATAAGGATAGATATTAAAACATTGTGTAAAAGATCAGGTACAAGTAAATATGTACAATATAGATCCATTATATGAAGTTCAAGAACAGCCAAAACTCATATGGTGAAACCATCAGAATACTGGTTGCCTTATCCATGGAGTTGGCATAGGGTATTGTCTGAGATGAGCATATGGCAACTCTTTTGGGTGATGAAAATGTTCTGTATCTGTTCTAAGGTGACTGTTTTGGTGTGTATGTTGGCAAGAAATTGAGTAATACATTTTGCTGTATGTAAATTGTATGTGTTAACTTTCAATAATATTTTTAAGTCCTTTATGTACAGAAATCCTTAGAATACTGTGCAGACATTAAAAAGCTTACCTTTGTTAATGTAGGAAGGTGTTACACCATATATTGCTACAGGTTGTAAAAGGGCATTATGGTATCATACTATGTGTATGTATTTACATGCATAGAAAAGTTTTGGAAACAAGTTCAAACACTAAGTAAATGGTTTAGTATCATCTGTTTGTCCCACCCAGGTTCTCAAATTAATGTATTAGTGGTGTGATCCCATCTGAAAGATTTACCAAGACTGGCAGAGAAGTCTTAAACTTGGAAGAGACTTTGATAAGAGGTTCAATTGTTCAAAAAGTCAGAGGCTTAAAAAAATACAACAGCTTTTGGTTCAGTAAAAGTGATGTTATTGCTAATTTGCTAGGTATGTACTTATTTATCCAGTGGGAAGTTATTAAATGTAATATGGAGCTGTTTTTTTAATTTTCTTGGGATATTGGCTCTTTGCGGGGTTTTTTTCCCTTGTAATTAAAAAAAAGTACCTAGTGAATTCATAGAAGAATGGTATAGCTCTCACCTTGTTATTTAAGATGTGATCCTACTTAGTAGAATTCTACAATCTACTTATAAATTCATGAATCAATGCAAGAAAAGTTGAGTGTTAAAAAGAAAGGTAAGGACTGTAGTGCTTAAGAAGTGTTTTTTGTGGGAAATGAGAGCATATTGAGTAGCGAGAAAGAGACCTGTAAACTATAACTTGCACATTTGCTATGTGAGCTGGGCCCATACCAGGTTGTGGTGAGTACCCTAAAGGGAAAGCAGGGAGGGAACCCTAGCTGTGTGTTGAAAGGTGGGTCAGTTCACCAGGTACACTCATAGGAGGCGCCTTGGAGGCAGAGATTAGGGAAAAAGAGCCTGATCTGACCTGGTTCAAAATATGTGTGGAGTGCCTGACTATGACAAGGGACCAGACTTGTTTTCTGTAATAAAGTTTGTACCTTTCCTCTTCGGCAGTAGGAGCCATCATACTATTTTAAGCAGAAAAAGGTTATTGCCAGTTTTGAGTGCCAGAAAAGTGATTACAATGGCATAAGAATAGGAAAACCAATCAAGAGATTTGAAGTTCTCAAAGTGAAGGAAGCTAGAATTAGGGTTGTAGCAAAAAGGAATGGTGGAGGGCTCAAGAGATACAGGAAAGGTTAAAAAAAGGACCATAGGAGTTGTGGAACTAATCAAATGAAGAGTATGAGGGAGAAGTCTGTTGCTACTATGTCAATTCAAGGGCAAAAAAGTAAAAATAAAAACTGGGTCTGGGAGGAGAGTATGTCCCTAGCCCTGGGTTTGATTACTAGCACCACCAAAAAAAAAAAAAAAAACAAAACAAAAAAAAAAAACACCAACCACCTCTGGATTAGAATAGAAGGTCATGCACTCTTCACAGACACTGTTAACTGTGCTACAAACTGGAGCTCCTTCAAGGAGTCTCTCATGACTTCCCCTGGTAGTTCTGTAGGCTTTTTCCAGATGCTACCCTTCTGGAAGCTGTAGGTAGGGACAGATGGCCAAGAAAGTTCCTGATGTACCACAACACTGCATTCTTGGGGGGTTGGAAGCCTTAGTAGTCCTGCTTATGTGGGGTTGGGACAATTCACATTTACCTCTGGCCATGATAATATGGGGAGTGGGAGGTCCCAAGTGAGTCCCTCAGATTCTACCCACATTCCTTCTCTGATTTTGTAGTTCTGAAAATTCGTTCAACCAACATCATGACCCCTGTGAAGGAATCCACAGTGATCAGGTTGTTTCCTCAGCTTCCACTTTAGTGCAACTACTGTTATCTCCCTTGGTGGAAGTGTTTTTCCTTTAAATACCAAAGTCTTGATATCAATGACTCAAAGCTGTCCTATTGGACGGGATAGCAAATGTTTTTCAAGTTGACAAGAAGATCCTTTTGAGTTGAAGTATTTTCCCTGGCAATCTAAATTTGTGCCACTGTAACCAACACATAGTGAGCATGAAAACAAAGCTAGAAGGTCATGTGGAGGATTGAAATTAAAACATCTGTCTTCAACAATGTGTTAGTTACCTTTGTCACTGTGTCTAAAATACCTGACATAATTTAAGAGAGGCAGGATTTATTTTGACTCAGGGTTTCCAAGGGTTCAGACCATGACTGGTTGGCCTCATGCACTTGGGAAGAACATAGCGGCTGGAGCTTGTGGCAGGGGAGCTTCTCTACCTCATTGCACCCAGGAGAAGGAGGGACAGGAAGGGACCAGAGACAAGACACACTCCACCCCAAGGACCTGCTCCTTTGACCTACTTCCTCCAGCTAGTTTCTAGAACCAAGAGCACCACCAACTGGGGACCAAGCATTCAATAGATGAGCCTATGAGGGACATTTTATATGCAAACCATAACAGTTAAGCCTCAACTTTTCCTACTTAATCTAGAACTGTTAATACCTAAAGGTTATCTCGAAGAACCTTCCAGTTGAAAAATTTTAAAGATTATTCAATAAATAGAATTTGTCTTTTTTAATGTCTGGCAAACATCCATCCTTTCTCCCTATTTCCAAAAATGGCAATCCGTGTCTTCCTAGGACAGCCTTTTCCATAGTTAGACAGCTCTAGTAGCTAAGAAAGAGTTGAAATCTTTCTGTAATTCCTCATAAAGCCCTGTTGTTGTTGTTAGGTGCCGTCGAGTCAGTATCCGACTCATAGTGACCCTCATAGGGTTTTCAATGGCTTACTGTTTCAGGATTGCCTTGGGAGTGGATTGCCAGGCCCTTCTCCCATTTTTGCGGTGCTGGGAATTGAACTCAGGACCTCAGAGACTGCAGCGCAGCACTCTACCAACTAAGCTAAATCCCAGCCCTCATAAAGCCCTAGTTTGTCTTTATTTG
The DNA here is from genome assembly GCA_007922755.1 of Pedetes capensis. Lineage (NCBI taxonomy): Eukaryota > Metazoa > Chordata > Mammalia > Rodentia > Pedetidae > Pedetes > Pedetes capensis. The sequence continues at coordinate 93,374 of VMDO01006397.1, forward strand.
GAGAACTCTGGACTAAGTCATTGCATCACTGCTTTCAGCACTTAAGGTCAGCCATCTAATCTCAGTTGAGTCATATTATCTCTGGGCTAAACAACACTAATTCTTTTACCTACTTTTTTTTTTTTTTTTTTAATAGAGTCTTGCTATGTAGCCCTGACTGGCCTGCTACTATGTAGCCCAGGCTGGCCTTGAACTCACAATCCTCCTGTCTCAGCTACCCAAGTGCTGAGATTATAGGCATGCACCACCATGCCTATTTTTAAAATTTTTTCCAGACTAAAAGATGGCAGATTAAAGGCATCCTCCATTTGATGCGGTAAAACAAAGGAGGAAGAATAGGCAGGAATAGAGTCTTTTTCATAGAATTATCTGGAGAAACACAAAAACCACATAAGGGACTATTAGGTGGTGCCAGGCAGAATGGAGCTGAACAGGGAGGACTGATCAAGACACATCTGCAGATGCAGCTTCCTGTGTATGGGGGGGGGGGGCGGGGGCATGGACCCATCATCCATAGAGTGGTTTGTGTTCCTCTCTGGGAGTGGCACTGAAGATTGTGATCCCAAGAAAAAACTGTTCACTAAGAGGATGCCCAAAGCCAGGCATGGTGGCTCACACCTATAATCCCAGCAACTCAGGAGGCAGAAGCAGGAGGATCAGAGGTTTGAGGTCAGAATTGGCCTGTGTAATTTAGCAAGACTTTGTCTCAAAATAAAAAGGGGGAGCTGGGAGTACAAGCCCAGTGGTAGAGCACTTGCAAAGTATGTGCCAGGCCCTGGGGTCAACTCCTAAGTGCCACAAAAAAAGAAGACCCCCAAATAAAAATGGGAAGTGATACCCACCCTTACAGATGCACAAACTACAAATCAGAAGCAGAAGAAACATGAAAAAGCAAGGCAGCACATCTCCAAAAGACCATGATTCTTTAACCACTGACTCTAAAGGTACTGAAGCATTTAAAATGTCGGAAAAAGAATTTAAAAGTTTATTTGTAAGAATGATCAATGACTTCAAAGAGGGAACAAACAGGCAAATGAACAAAGTAAGGAAATAAATACAGGATCTACGTCAGAAGGTCACCAACGTAGAAGACAAAGTCAACAAAATGGATGAGAAGTTTAGCAAAGAAATTGACATTTTGAAAAAAAAAAAAAAACCAGAAATGTTGGAGATGAACTCAAAACACAGTGGGAAGCATCACCAGTAGAATAGATGAAGCAGAAGATAAAATATCAGAGATTGAAGATAAGGTTGAGGAAATACCACATTCAAATATTAACAAAGAAAAAAAATAAAAGAACATGACCATAATTTTCAAGAACTTTAGGACACAATCAAGAGACCAAACCTAAGAATCCATTGGGTAGAAGAAGGAGCCAAGATAATAACTAAAGGCAGAGAAAACTTATTCAGTGAAATTATACCAGAAAATTTCCCAGGTCTCAGGAAAGAAATGGACATCCAATGACAAGAAGTATTTAGAACACCAGACATGACCAGAAAAGGACTTCCCCACAACACATAATTAAAATGCCAAGATTACAGAACAAAGAAACAATATTAAAAGCTGCAAGAGTGAAACACCGATTTATTTACAAAGAAAAACCCATCATAATTACATCAGACCTCTCAGCACAAACCCTAAATTCTAGGAAAGGATGGAAAGATATAATTCAATTCCTGAAAACAAATAATTGTCAATCAAGATTGTTATATCCATGAAAATGATCATTTATAATTGATGGAGGGCTGGGAGCGGTGGCACATGCCGGTAATCCCAGTGACTCTGGAGGTAGAGGCAGGAGGATTGTAATTTTGAGACTAGAGGCAGTCTGTGCAATTTAGTGAGACCCTGTCTCAAATTTTTTTTAGAAAAAATGGACTGGGGGTGCAGCTCAGTGATACAGCACTTGCAAAATATGCAAGTGTGAGGCCCTGGATTCAACCTCCAGTACCACAAACAACAAAAATATTGATGGAGGAGTAAAGACATTCCAAGACAAGCACACACTAAAGCAATACATGACCACCAAGCCAGCACTGCAGAAGATATCTGAAGGACTCCTACACAGACAGGAGGAAGAAAGATATCTTTCCTCATGAGAGCACAGGAAAGAATAAAGTTCATGTGAGGGACACACAAACTAAAGAGAAAAGTAGGAGAGTCATGTCTAACTTTAAAAAATGCAAACAATATAAATAAGGAGAAAGAAAATAAATACTGTATGAACCAACCAGGAAAATACCCAACACAACAGCCAGCAAATCTCTCTCAATAATAACCCTAAATATACATGGTCTTAACTCTCCAATCAAAAAACATAGATTAGTTCTAAATAAGATACAACAATTTGTTGTCTGCAAGAAACACATCTCACTGGCAAGAACACACACAGATTGAAAGTGAGAAGATGGAAATTGATATACCAAGCAACTTGTTGTTGTTGTTGTTGTTGTTAGGTGCCATCAAGTCGGTATCTGACTCATAGCGACCCTCAGAGGGTTTTCAATGGCTGTTTGTGGATTGCCTTGGGAGTGGATTGCCAGGCCCTTCTCCCATTGCAACTGGAAGCCACAAAAAAACAAAAACAAACAAACAAACAAAAACTAAAACAAACAAACAAAAAATAACCAGCCATATCCATCCTTATATCAGATAAAGTAGACTTCAAGTTAAACTAGTCCAAAAAGATAAAGAACATCATACATATTAATAAAGGGAATAGTTGACCAAGAAGGCATAACAACTGTAAACATATATGTAGCAAACTTCGTTTAAAAAACACTACTGGACTTATAGGGACAGATAGATCCAGATACAATAATAGTGGCAGACTTTAATACCCCACTCTCTTCAATAAACAAAATATCCAGATAAAAAATCAACAAAGAAACTTCAGAGTTAAACACCACAGTAGATCAAATGGACTTAATAGACATATTCATAATATTTTACCCAAAAGCCACAGAATACACATTCTTCTCAGCAGCCCATGGAACTTTCCCAAAACTATATCATATTTTAGGCCATATATCAACTCTTGACAAATACAGAAAAATCAAAATAATTTTGTATATCTTATCAGACCCTCATGAATAAAACTAGAAATCAACAGCAAGAGAAATTACAGAAAATATACAATTATGTGGAGAATGAACAATACACTCTTAAATGATTAATGAGTAGTTGAAGAAATCAGAGAGGAAATTTTAAAATTCTTTTTTCTTTCTTTCTTTTTTTTTTTTTTTTTTTTTTTTTTTTTTTTTTTTTTTTTTGGTACTGGGAGTTGAACCCAGGGCCTTGCACCTGCATGCTCTGCAAGTGCTGGACCACTGAGCTGCACCCTCAGACCACTTTTTAACTTTTTGAGACAGGGTCTCGCTAAATTACACAGACTGCCTCTGGCCTCGAATTTGCGATCCTCATGCCTTCGCCTCCCAAGCTGCTGGGATCACAGGCATGCGCCACCGTGCCTGGTGAAATTTTAAAATTCTTAAGATCAAATGAAAATGAAAACACAACCTACTAGAACCTTTGGGATATAGCAAAGGCAATTCTAAGAGGAAAGTTTATAGTGATGAGTGCCTGCATTAAAAAATTAGAATGGGCTCAAACAAATAATGAGGCACATCAAGCTCTCAGAAAAAGAAGAACAAACAAAACTCAAAACCAGTAGACAGAAGGAAATAATAATGATTAGAGCAGAAATTAAATGAATGGAGACTAAAGGAAAAATAAGAACTGATGAAACAAAGAACTGGTTCTTTTCTTTTCTTTTCTTTTCTTTTCTTTTTTTGTTTTGTTTTGTGATACTGGGGGTTGAACCCAAAGTCTCTCATTTGCATACTTTGCAAGTGCTGTACCACTGAGCTGCACCCCTATTCTTTTTTTTTTTTTTTTTTTTTTACTTTTTTGACATGGGGCTCACTAAGTTATGCAGATTGCCTCTGATCTTGAACTTTCGATCCTCCTGCCTCTGCTTTCTGGGCCACTGGGATTACAGGCATGCACCACTGCACCTGGCTGAGCTGGTTCTTTGAAAAGATAAAAATAGACAAATTCTTAGCCAAACCAAAGAAAAGACAGAGAAGACTCAATTCAAAAAAATTACAGATGAAAAGGGAACTATTGAGAGAGATACCAATGAAATCCAGAGAATTATTAGGGAGTACTTCGAAAAAGTATATTCCAAAAACCAGAAAACTTAAAGGAGATGGATAAATTCTTAGACACCTATGATCTGCCAAAATTAAGTCAAGAGGATATAAACAACAGACCTATTATGAGCAGCGAGATTGGAGCAGTAATAAAAAGTCTCCCAACAAAGAAAACCCCAGGACTAGATGGATTCAGTGCTGAATTCTTCAAGACCTTTAAAGAAGAATTTAACACCAATGCTCCTCAAGTAATTCCACAAAATACAAATGGAATGAACACTACCATATTCATTCTGTGAAGCTAGTATTACCCTGAGAGCAGAACTAGATAAGTATACATCAAAAAAGGAAAATTACAGTCCAATTTCCCTGATGAGTCTAAATGCAAAAATCTTTGATAAAGTACTTTCAAATTGACTTCAAAAACACATTAAAAACATCATGCACTATGATCAAATTGGATTCATTCCAGCAATGCAAGGCTGGTTCAACATATGCAAGACAATAAATGTAATACATCAAATAAACAGAAACAGAAACTGCATGATTCTATCAATAGATTCAGAAAAGGCCTTTGACAAAGTTCAACATCCTTTTATGATAAAAGCCCTGAAGAAACGAGGAGCCGAAGGAATATTCCTCAACATAACAAAAGCAATATGTGAAAAGCCTGCAGCCAACCTCATACTATATAGGGAAAAACTGAAAGCATTTCCCCTATAATCAAGAAAAAGACAAGGATGTCCACTGTCTCCACTGAACTATTAGCCACCGCAATAAGACAAGAGAAAGAAAACAGATCCAAACAAGAAAGGAAGAAGTTTAATTATCCCTATTTTCAGATGACATGATCCTATACTTAAATGACCCTAAAGTGTCTACCAGAAAACTCTTAGAGCTGATAAACACTTTCGGCAAAATGTTGTTTGGTGCTGTCGAGTTAGTGACCTTCATAGGGTTTTCAATGGCTGATTGTTTCAGGATTGCTTTGGGAGTGGATCGCCATGTCCATCTCCCAATTGGCAGCATAGCAGGACACAAAATTGATACAGAAAACCAGTAGCTTTTCTTTATACCAACAATGACTAGGTGGAGAAAGAAACCAGAAAATCAATCTCATTCGCAATAGCTTCAAAACAAATGAAATACCTGGGAATAAACTTAACCAAGGAAATGAAAGAGCTTTACAATGAAAACATTAAAAAACTGAAAGAAAGAGATCAAAGAAGATGTCAGATGAGAAGAATTTCAAGCAAGAATATATGCTCCCAATGCTCCTCAAGTAATTCCACAAAATACAAATGGAAGGAACACTACCATATTCATTCTGTGAGCTAGTATTACCCTGATAGCAGAACCAGATAAGTATACATCAAAAAAGGAAAACTACAGTCCAATTTCCCTGATGAGTCATTGGGACAACAAGAAAGAGTAATGGGAGAAATGAAAGGAAATATCACGTGTCCCCATGACAAAATCCAGGTGAATGTATGAACATATATATGGGGTATACTTACAAAAAAAAAAACAAGCAAGTAGAAGGAAGACCATTGGTAGGGAGGAAGGAGGTTAGGGAGGGCGGTCATGAGAGGGTAGGGGGAAAGTGAATGTGAGCAATGTAAAATGAAATGCATGTACATAAATGTCAAAAAGAGATCCATTAAGTTGTACATTAAAAATTACTAACAAAAAATTTAAAAAATAATAAAAAAACTCCCCAAACTCTTTATCATCTTTTACATCTTCTGTATACATTTTGCTTTAAGAGGTGTTATCTAGAGTTAAAAACACTATTTCAGTTTCAGTCAATCAGTGCTGAGTCAGTAGTAGAATCTTTTAATAATGTAGTCTTTGCTCTGTTAGCAGTTTCAACACACATGGATTATATTAAGCTAACAATAAAAAATGTACATATTCTTTTCATAATTATTGATCATTCTAATGCTGTGCAACTGATTTCTAAATCTGAAGGTAGGTTATTCGTGATTGTTAAATTTAGGTTATAAGATTTGATCCAATGTTCTAGCAAATTGGAGTCCTCTTAAATTGTTGTTTGTGATATCGGCTATTCTCAGCTTTGCTTTCCCTTTTCTTGCTTTTAAGAATTGTGGACATTCAAAGAAAGTAAAGAGATAAGATGTCACTTGGAGAGGCAAGTGGGTGACTCTAGTAAATCTAGTAGATTTGCCATGATCCATGATCGGGCACTCCTAGAAACTTAGAATGTGATCTAAGCCAGGCTTGTTGGTGCATTGCTGTGATTCCAGCACTCAAGAGGCTGAGGCAGATGGATCATGAGTTCAAGGCTGACCTAGACTACATAGGGAGTTCCTGGGCAGCATGGGCTACATAGTATGACCCTGTCTCAAAATAAATAAATAGATAAATAAATAAGTAAAAAATAGATTTTAAAAAGAAAACAGAAATGTGACATAAAGAATTTTGGCACTAAACAAAGCTATATAAACCCAAGTATTAATCTACCAAAAATTATGACTTCTAAATGGATTAAGTCTTGTTTTAAAATCCAAGTTTTGAGCCAAGCAGAGGGGTGTGCTTATAATTCCACCTGCTTGGGAGGCTGAGAGGATGACTTCAGCACAGGATCTCTAGGTCAGCCTGGGTAATGTAGGGAAATACGCCCTCTGCTCTCTCACCCCCACCCCCAGAAAAGTAGGTTTTTATTCAAGTATAGTGAGGCCAATAGATCAAGTGATAATTGACTTTGAAAAGACGGTTACTCTCATTTCCTAAGAGGACATGGGGCATACCACACCATGCAGTGCCTCACAGGGAAGTACCAGGGTAGATTGAGAAGCAAAGGGAGCAAGACAAAAAGGTGGACAAGAGCCTTTATAGAGGTTCTTGTGGGAAAGAAGGAGTGTGCAAGGCAGAGTAAGCAGATTTAGGACTGGCTAGATTGAAAGCACCCAACAAGAAGAAGTTTGAATAAATTCAGTGGCTCTGGGGTATAGGATCCATATCTGGTTGTCTGGCACGTGGCCTTGGGGTAATGAGGACAGGGGATAGATAGTGTGAGGGCCTGAGAGGCCCCGGAATGAAGGTTGCTTGGTTATGGGCTATGGATTTGCATGTGAAAGGCAGCATGTTTCCTGGGCCGGTTGTTTGCTGTCTCTAGGAATTAGTCTTCCCTGGAAAAGGCTGTCCCTCCAGTGTCAGCACGCCCAGGATGCCAGAACATCAAGAAATAGAGAAGTTCCGCATCTCTCAATATACACGAGAGTTAATTCAAAATGGATAAAAGATCTCAACATAAAACCAGAAACTTTAAAACTCATAGAAGGCAAGATAGGCAATACACTCCATCATATAGGCATTGGAAAAGATTTCCTTAATAGGACCCCAATTGCTCAAGAAATTGCAACAAGAATAGATAAATGGGACCACATCAAATTA